>SMSQ01020023.1:0-16648 GCA_019453375.1 Ctenoplectra terminalis | reverse complement strand
CTTCTTCTTCTTCTTCTTCTTCTTCTTCTTGGGAGAGAATACTGTCATAGTCGGGATGTCGAGCTCAATGTTTCTTGTGGTTTAGTGATTTTTAGACGTTTCGGTGAAATCTTTGGATTTCCTTCGCTTCGGGTGAACGGTTTATAAAGCTCGATTGGAAAAGTTGGTAATGCAGTATTGAACTGTTTGTGTTTAATATTAGAACTTACTTGTTGAACTTTTTATAGTAATTGTGGTAATTTTTAATGGCGCGTTTTTGAAGATTCTTGGTGGTTTATGGGAAATTTGAAGACACGAAAATAGAAGCAATAATGAAAAATATATAAGTAAGCTGGAAATATAGTACTCTTATTATAGCATGTAGGAAGTAAACAATTGCTTTTGTAAATTATATTTTTTTAATTACATTCTTAAAAATATGAATTTGTATAAAAATCTACAGTCTACTTATAATACTTTTTTTTTCATTATGTATTTTGTTTAACTATTATTTTAATTTCTTTGGTACAAGTTGGTGAAACGAAATGTTGAACTTATCATTTAACCCTTATATCCTGT
Organism: Ctenoplectra terminalis; assembly: GCA_019453375.1. Taxonomy (NCBI): domain Eukaryota; kingdom Metazoa; phylum Arthropoda; class Insecta; order Hymenoptera; family Apidae; genus Ctenoplectra; species Ctenoplectra terminalis. The sequence continues at coordinate 16,090 of SMSQ01020023.1, read as the reverse complement.
TCAAATTTATACAATACAATCATGTTTCTTCATTTATATAATTTTGTTATTTTGAACTTCATTACACTCAGATTTCTCAATCGTAGCTTCTCTTTCTTATTCTTTTATAATATTCGTCAACAAAGTATACAATAATAATTACTACGCAACGAATGTAAATATTTATGAACACGATAAGAGGGTTAAATAAATTATAATTATTTATCTCCCGTTTTGATACTTCATTACTTCAACCATTTTAATATTATCAAGCGCACACCTTTCCAATTTATCTTTCTCCTCTACATCTTGCCCTTGAACTCAATTTATCATACGCTTTTCGAGGAAACGCAACCGGAATTTCCGTCACCGAGAAACAGACAGTCAGTTTGAATTCCGGAAAGCACGTAGATATGAATTCTTGACTCAAAATTGCAAATTACTGTATTAGTACATCCGCCTTCCGACTAAGCAACCATGTTTTGCCTACCTGTATACGCGTTGCCTTTTTCCCTTTTACTCATCCTTTTAATACATGAATAATTTTCCAAGCCTCATTTCTACACTTAATCCGCTTTCCCTCTGTCGGATACCTCCGCTGGGACTCTTATAATGAGCCACGGTACATGCAAGAAACACGGCGCAACCATGAGCCCAAAGACATCCAGCGAATTTCCGTTTCAAATTCACGAATTATCTCACAGAAGAGTCAGCCGACCGACCATTCTTTTATTTTCGATATACAATTTTCCTTCCTTTGAGAAATCTACCACCTAACATCCTCGCTGTCGCTTTTTGTCTTTATTTGCCCGCCCCTCGCCCAACTCGCTACCGCCCCACGAACCCCTCGAGAATTGTATAACGAGCCAGAGTGTACGGGAACGAGATAATATAAGCCACGCACGACCACGGTACACGACGAAATTCTTGGCTGAAATTTACAAAGGACGACGACCGGGAATTAATCTCGCACGAACCGGAACACGAGGGGAACCTCGCTTCTTAGCGTTCGGTTGCCCGCTCCAGTAATACTTTCCCATGTCGAGTAATTTCGTTNTTTTTTTTTTTTCTTTCTTTCTTTTTGGATCTACCGTTGGACTTCAAAGTCCCTGGNAAGTTTTCTTTCTTATATCTTGCAACAAATTATTAAACATTAATCTTCTCTTATTTTAAATAAAAGAAAACATTCAGGGTTCATTTNATGACTAAATTGACACTAGGTTTACGAAACCGGTTAATGCCACGCAGTTCAGATTTGTTTAAGTGTAACAACAGTTCGCGCGGAAAATGTAAACTTAAAATGAAATTTATGCACGAAAAACGTGCTAAATAAATCTCTGATGATGAATATTGATTTAAAGTGAACTGAACTAAGGATGTTATAAAAAATCTGTGTTTCGATGTACTGTCAATGTACTTTCAATGTATTGAAGTAAATCTAGCGTTAAGGTTGATACAATATTAGTTTTAACCCTTTGCCCTCGAAAGACACATTTTTGCGATACTTGTCCCGAGGAACAGAGAATGGATTTTGACGAGTGCTTTCTAAAATATTGCACGAACCAAAGTTATCAAGCTTAAGATTGAATAATAAGTCTTGTTTAATATAAAGATACACGAAAAGTTGAAATAAAATAACTATATTATACGCGATTCGAGTCGCTGCATTAATCCAAGTGGTGAGTGAGAGTCACCTCTCGGGTGCAAAGGGTTAAATTACGAAATTGTTTCAATTTCAATTTTATCCTTCAACTACTTTAATTCCTCACTCTGATTATTTACAATCAAGTATGTCGAATTTTTTATTCATCTCAGTATAATATTTTTATCTCGTGTAACAAATTTTTATAAACACTGGAAAAATGAGAAATTGTAAATACTTGAAATACGTGAATGATAAATGAATGATAAATTTAGAAATTCCCTGAATTTAATATATTCCTAGAAAACTATTGTGTATGCATTTAACATTAGAGAAACCAGTTTTCTTTCTTATATCTTGCAAAAAATTATTAATCATTAATCTTCTCTTATTTTAAATAAAAGAAAACATTCAGGGTTCATTTAAGATCATAAAATTGCAAACAGCTTAGCTTCTGTAAATTTATTGATCAATTCTTTGCCCAATTATCTCAATTTATTAATTGACCATTTTTACTATTAATAAACACAGAATGTAAAAATATGTAAGAAAACGTTAACCGTGTTATACATTATCGACATGTGCCTATACATGTGAGGATTGTAGGTGTGTGCGCGACGCACGTTTGTGCGTTTCTCATTTGTTTCAGAGATGGGTGGTTTGTNTTCTCTTATTTTAAATAAAAGAAAACATTCAGGGTTCATTTAAGATCATAAAATTGCAAACAGCTTAGCTTCTGTAAATTTATTGATCAATTCTTTGCCCAATTATCTCAATTTATTAATTGACCATTTTTACTATTAATAAACACAGAATGTAAAAATATGTAAGAAAACGTTNCCGGTTAATGCCACGCAGTTCAGATTTGTTTAAGTGTAACAACAGTTCGCGCGGAAAATGTAAACTTAAAATGAAATTTATGCACGAAAAACGTGCTAAATAAATCTCTGATGATGAATATTGATTTAAAGTGAACTGAACTAAGGATGTTATAAAAAATCTGTGTTTCGATGTACTGTCAATGTACTTTCAATGTATTGAAGTAAATCTAGCGTTAAGGTTGATACAATATTAGTTTTAACCCTTTGCCCTCGAAAGACACATTTTTGCGATACTTGTCCCGAGGAACAGAGAATGGATTTTGACGAGTGCTTTCTAAAATATTGCACGAACCAAAGTTATCAAGCTTAAGATTGAATAATAAGTCTTGTTTAATATAAAGATACACGAAAAGTTGAAATAAAATAACTATATTATACGCGATTCGAGTCGCTGCATTAATCCAAGTGGTGAGTGAGAGTCACCTCTCGGGTGCAAAGGGTTAAATTACGAAATTGTTTCAATTTCAATTTTATCCTTCAACTACTTTAATTCCTCACTCTGATTATTTACAATCAAGTATGTCGAATTTTTGATTCATCTCAGTATAATATTTTTATCTCGTGTAACAAATTTTTATAAACACTGGAAAAATGAGAAATTGTAAATACTTGAAATACGTGAATGATAAATGAATGATAAATTTAGAAATTCCCTGAATTTAATATATTCCTAGAAAACTATTGTGTATGCATTTAACATTAGAGAAACCAGTTTTCTTTCTTATATCTTGCAAAAAATTATTAATCATTAATCTTCTCTTATTTTAAATAAAAGAAAACATTCAGGGTTCATTTAAGATCATAAAATTGCAAACAGCTTAGCTTCTGTAAATTTATTGATCAATTCTTTGCCCAATTATCTCAATTTATTAATTGACCATTTTTACTATTAATAAACACAGAATGTAAAAATATGTAAGAAAACGTTAACCGTGTTATACATTATCGACATGTGCCTATACATGTGAGGATTGTAGGTGTGTGCGCGACGCACGTTTGTGCGTTTCTCATTTGTTTCAGAGATGGGTGGTTTGTGCAGTCTCCATTGTGCCACCAAAAGAAACGCACGCATATACTTTGTACATTTTAAATAATATAATTAAGTGTGATAATATATATACTATTTATTATCCCGAATCTTCTGTCAAAATATAATTTATCTTTTAATTTCTACCAATAATGTCGAACAAAAGTATTAAAAGCTACAATAAATGTAACAATATTACAATATCTATACAACGATTAATAATTTTTAATATATTCTGTACTATTTAAAATTTTATTCATAATCTATTTACCATTATTCACTCTTTTTTCCCTATGCTTTTGTAATGGAACGAAATGCCAGGAAGTAATACAGGATCCCGAGAATTTTGACCTATACGAGCTTCCGGAGTGAATATTTTATACTTTTAACTTCGTTACTTAATAATCAGGCTCGCAAATTGATCGACGAAATGTACACTTATCGGTGAAAAAAGAAGAAGAAGAAAAAAAAAAAGAAAAATAGCCCAGAGATGATAAAGTTAAAATGGAATTTTCTAAAAAATTTTAACTTCCACGAGGATGTGTAGTCGATAAATTTTTCTTCCTCGACCAAGAGCATGTTCCGAAACTTTGTTGGATCGTTGCACGAGCTCTCAACATCCACACTGTTGCTAATAACACAGGAGCTTCGAAAATTCTTCGCTCTGTTTACACAAAATTTCTACGCGACTCTGAGTTACAAGTTGAGGCCTGCAATTTTTATTCGCTTATTATGCAACACGCCATCGCGAGACTTTGAAGTTTCGTGCTTCGGTGCGTTAAGAAAATTCGTTGAAACTCCCCGTAAGGATTACGGGGAAAGATTGAAATTTTTATGGATCTTGCAAACGAACGTGTCTTCAAATAAAGAGAATCTCTTAAGGTGTATTTCATGATAATATCGTGCACCGTTTTAGTATTCATAGCACTTTACGTTCCATTAAGACTTTCTCAAACACCAGAATCGTTTGCTTTTCAAAATCGAGAGCATTCTTGGCGAGAATCGTGACAGAGGCAAAAATTGGCAAGTTTGTCGAAATGTTTGAAAAGTATTTACATATTCATCAAAGGAAATTCAGTTAAATGAAACTCAAATTCAAGAACGTTTAAATATCGTTGCGTGGGTTTCTCCTTTGAATCGTGGAATATCAATAATCGGGTGCGTTCGTTCGATTCGTTCGAATAAACGTGTATTAACTTTGTACAAATATCGCGAATCAGAGAAATCTAAATTAAATAAATATCAATTTACGTAATGTAACAGTTGGGTCAACAAGCAGAGGTTATGTGTGTAATACGATTCACGAATCGTGAAATAATTTTAAATGTAAAATACACCGGGAAGCACATGTTTCAAATATTATTATATTTACTTAATGCTCGAGCAACTAACGATAAATTATTTCTACCGGAGAAATAAAAATTACAGGTGTTTCAAAAATGTTGAAAAATAGGTATTTATAACAGAAAGTTACGAAAAACTGTCAACCGATTTTTTAGCAATCGTATCTTATATCGCTTCTTATTCTTTTTTTTTTATACATTTTGCACACACGACGAATTTTCTTCTTACAGATCGTAAATTACCCGTTCGATCTGAACAGTTTGATCGTGGAACACGTACACTGCCGTCTATAAATATTTGACCACTTACAAGCAATGTTACGGAATTGATTTTGACGAAATTTTGATACGATATAAATCTTGAAAAAATATTAGACACGTATTTTTTTTTTGACAGAAGATTCGGGATAATAAATCGTATATCGCATTATTATCACACTTAATTTAATATATAAAATGAATAACAGATATACGTGCGTTTCTTCTGGTGGCACAAAGGAGACTCATGGAATAACGTATATTTAAAACAAGCATGTGTCGCGCACATACCAACAATCTTCACATGTATAGGCACATGTCGATAATATATAACACGTGCATAACACGGTTGTCTAACATTTTCTTACATCTTTTATATCGGACTGTGTATATAGAGTGTCCTAAAAGGTCTGTAAGTACATTTAATTTATAATTCCTGAAATGATCTCAAGCAACTTTTTCCTTTGCGAAAATATCAAATTTAGCTCCGTTAACGAGTTATTATGGACGCATATATGCGCCTGTTGAAAACTATCAATGTGGATTATAGACGCATAAACGTCTGTAAGTCCCTTCAAGGTATGATTCCTGAGATGATTTCAAGCAACTTTTTCCTTTGCGAAAATATCAAATTTAGCTCCGTTAACGAGTTATTATGGACGCATATATGCGTCTGTTGAAAACTACCAATGTGGATTATAGACGCATAAACGTCTGTAAGTTCCTTTAAGTTATAATTCCTGAGATGATCTCAAGCAACTTTTTCCTTTGCGAAAATATCAAATTTAGCTCCGTTAACGAGTTATTAACGAAAAACACTGACCAATCGAAAAGCGACTAAAACGGCTGGCCGCCAGCAGGAGCGCTGATTCCGCGCCGTGCTTGTGCCTCGATGAACAAGTCAGGATGTATCGAAGCAACCGTGAACGAGTGTTGAAACTCGGTTTATTTCTTCTACACGAATAATAATTTATTTATTTATTTGATAGAACTTTTATTCAATGCCCGTCAACAGTTGCTTCGATACATTCTGACTTGCTCGTCGAAGCATAAGCGCGGCACAGAGCCAACGCTCCCGCTGGCGGCCAGCCGCTTTACTCGCTCCGCGATTGGTCAATGTTTTTCGTTAATAACTCGTTAACAAAGCTGATCTTGACATTTTCGCAAAGGAAAAAGTTGCTTGAAATCATCTCAGGAATCATCCCTTAACACTTTGACTGCCACGCCGAAATCATATGTTTTGCCCAGGACGCCACAGCATTATTTTTATCATTCAAAGCATATAATGGGAAAATAATAATGAATTGATGTTAGAAGACAACATTTTTATCAAACGAAGCGTTTATCTTACCGGTGGTCACGGGTGACCACCGTGGCGCCTTAGTAACGGTTGATAAGGACAAATTAAAACACGCCTTCGTTTTTTACAATTGTAAAAAGTTGAAACGCTCCGGTCACCAATGACCACCGTGGAGTCACGGGAAAAACCGTTGCCGGTCATATATGACCAACATGGCAGTCAAAGTGTTAACCCATTGACTGCCAGGCATATTTAGAGCGTCTTGCCCTGGGCGCCAAGCTTTTATTTTAAAGAATACATGAAATTTTACAAAATATAATAATATTAAATTACCGATATAATATTGTAATGGCATTTACAGTAATTTTTATTGAAAAAAACAAAAAAAAGCACTAATAATTCTTAACTCAAATGGCCATTTGAAATTAATCTAAAATTGCAGCACATACTACGAGATATCTCGTAGCTGGCAGTTTTGGTACACACGCTTACTACGAGATATCTCGTAGCTGGCAGTCAATGGGTTAAAGGAATTTACGGATGTCTATGCGTCTATAGTCCGCATTGATAATTTTCCACGTACACATGCGTCCATAAGAGTTAAAAATGTAGCACGGTAAATTTATATTATAATCGGTCATTTTTATCACTTGGGTAGCTTCAGTATTGAAACCAATTATCGTGGAATGAAATAAGAAAGAAAAAAAAACTAGATTTCGAACAGAATGAATCGATAGGCAGTGATAGGTGTATCTCCATCAATTAAATTACAAACAGTAACGAAACGAGAGTAGAACAAACTGTGAACATGGAAATATTTTGTTTTCTGACTTCATACGCTGAATATAATAGCTTTGGCGAATGAAGCGAAAAATTTGTTTTAATTTGTTTCGGTCGTTTCAAAAGAATCTTTCTTCTCGTCGTTTTTATCGTAATTTTGTTTTTTTATAGATTACTAATTAATTAAAAGATATCGGTCGGATGTTTCTGCGATTATAATCAAGCTCAGTCAACTTCCAACTTTTTTTTTCTTTCTTTTTCTTTTTTGTCATATGACAATTTAAGGTTGAAATTAATTAATAAAGATTATATAATTGTATAATTAATTTTTCAATCATTTGATTAATTTGTCAGAATTTTAATTCCAGCAGAAAGCCTGAAGTAAATTGAATTTTGTATCGGATGCCTGAAAATTGTGGATGTAGAAAGAGTTTACAATCCAATTAGTTACGTATTTATGTTTAACGAAACACATGGTAACCATTCGAACCAATTTCAATTTACGAATTGAAGTCGTGAATAGAATATGACTTTAATGCAACAATTCAATTTATGATGAAATTTGAAGTAATCGTTTTTTCGTATTGTAGAATTATTTCACGTTGAACAAGATTTATTTATTAAAATAAAAACTGTAAGAGCAGACATTTTTAATTTGATTGACAGTGTTGCTTATTTTTTTTTATTTGCTAATATTTTAATAGGACAGGTTAAATAAACTTTATAATTCACGCACAAAGATTTTTCCCAAATCAAAGCATCGTATTATTTTTAATATCTACCGATTTAATGAACCTTGTATTTTTTTGTCTTCAAATATTCAGAACTAAAATTATTGTACACAATTTTTTAAATCGGACGATTACTTTCGTCGACGATTTATTTCTAAAAAGATTTCAAAGAAAATTGTCAGAATCGCTCGAATAGTTTCCGTGAAAAAGACACATTAAGACAAAAACAAAAGAACGATTTTACTTGAGAGCACATTAAAAGCTGGATAAACCAACGTCATCTTCTCTATATTTCTCTTACGTGTATGTATATTTAATAAATTTTCGCATAGAACCATTATGAATATTAAAATTATAATGAAAGAAAAAGAGAAATCAATATGTTGATATTAAAGCACACGTTTTTTCTCCAAGCTTCAAACGAACTTACGTTTGAATTTATTTTTTATGCATATAGATTATTGTAAAAAAATTTCCATTAGCTCAAAGTAGCCAGGAAACGTTCTAACATATTTTTAACCTTTTTGGTCGTAATAATTAATTTTCTTAAGAATTCTCAGCTTCATAATGTATCGTTACATTCATATTAGAAACATATCGTATCATATTTACATTTGTAAGAATTAAAATCGATCTAACCAAAATTATTTCTGTTTTATTAATTTTTATGTTTGTCCACGAAGAATTTTCTTATTATGAAATGATACGGTTAACAGGTTAACAAGGTTGATTGCACTTTCTTCCACCTCTTAGTGTCTTCGTATATCTACTGAAAAAACCCACAGCACTTTGTCCAAGTCTCTGTCTACCACGCATGAACCCTTTGCGGTCTTATGTCGAGCCAGACTCGACATTTTGCTTTATTCTATTATTTTCAGTTTTGAGATATGAAACGTATTTTTTTATATTGAAATTCAATTCAATGGAAAATTTTCCATCCAGATATCTTACTATTTATAAGAATCTGAAAAATTCAGCAGAATTATTGACAATTTTTAACCCTTTCGTTACGGATGCCGTCTATAGTCGGCGGCCGCGCGACGACCTGTGCGTACGGGTGCCGACTATATTCGGCGTTCACGCGACGATCTGTGTATCGGCTGTACCGACTCTCGCTGGTAAAAAAAATCTACAAATGACAAAGTGGCGTTGAAAGACGTAAGTCCAAACATCGAAGACTATCGACATGCAAAGTGCACACTTGGCGGCGCGGTGCCCCGTTCAGTGGCGTCACTCCAGCGGAGTGGACTGCCGTAAGGAAAGGGTTAAAAGTAGATCATTAAATGTGAACTAGTTGGGCTAAAGCGCCGAACGTTTCTCGGACCGCAAAGGATTAACTGAATTTTTGTTCGCATTAAATAAATAAATTTTCTTAGTTTGAACTTTATCAGACTTACATTCTTGACGCGTTTCTACAATTCTTTAAATTTTTGGTACATTGTTTTGGTGTGAAGAAATTAATACAGCATAAACATGATTATACACCGTAACTTATCTGTTGTAAATAATATTTCAACGTATAAATGTATCGTGTAATAAAAAATTCATCGTGACGCCACGGGCAATTCTTGTAAAATTAGCACGGCGTTCAACGTGTTAACCCTCTATGGGACCGTGTGACTTAAAAGTTATCTATATTTAAAAAAATTAATTTTCTTTAGTTATCACTGCACTATTAAATTTAATTACTGTATTACTGTAGCGACACCGCGATCCATCTACAGTAATTATTACTTAAAACATTTTCAAATCAAAGTGAAAAACTGTAATCGATCGTAACTTTTTCTCCAATAAGCAGACAAAATTCGGGCTATACAGATGATTGGCGAAAACAATTTTCCGTTGCGTCAATCTACCCCCTTGGTATTTCCCGGTTTATGACATGGCACCGCTACTCCGACACAAAACTTGCACGTGCCATCAAAAGTCTGTTAGTCAGATTGTAGGGATTTTAGGTTGCTGACGGGTGTCTCCATAAATACTCAACAATGGACACTGTCTTATGAACAATAACGATTTATTGTCTAATAGCTATACTCGATGGTACAAGGTTCGCTCTCTAATTCTTCTCTAGACTCTCCTTTACTCAACTCTGACTACTCTCCGACTAACCTCCGACTAACCTCCGACTAACCCCTCTACGTGTTTTCTCCATTCATTTATTCCCTCATTCTCTCTTCTTCTATTCTCAATCTCTTTCACTCTGTTCAGGCATTCCCAGAAACTCTTCGGTCACACGATATTCCCTGTCACTCGGTCCAAATACTCTTTTCTCACACGTCTATCGCTCGGCCCAAGCACTCGTCTCTCTTACGTCTATCGCTCGGCCCAAACACTCGTCTCTCGCACCTCTATCGCTCGGCCCAAACACTCGTCTCTCGCACTTCGATCACACTGTCCCAAACACTCTTCATTCACACCTCTATCACTCCAGATTAAACATTCACACCTCAGACTTACCATTCCCACAATATTGTAGGGATGTTAGGTTGCTGGCGTGTGTCTCAATGAAGACTCATCAATGGACACTGTCTGATTAACAATGACTATTTATTAACTAATAAAGATACTCAGTGATACAATGTTCGCTTTCTAATTCTCTATACTTGACTCTCTATACTCGACTCTCTGTTCTTGACTAACTATTCTTGACTCTCCTTGACTAACTCGCACGCGCATTTTCTCCATCCATATATTCCCTAATTCTCTCTTCTTCTATTTCTCAATCTGTTTCACTCTGCTCAGGCATTCCCAGGAACTCCTCGGTCACACGATAGTCCTTGTCATTCGGTCCAAATACTCTTTTCTCGCACTTGGATCACACTGTCCCAAACACTCTTCATTCACACCTCTATCACTCCAGATTAAACATTCTCACCTCGGACTTACCATTCCCACAAGATGGCACCCAAAAATTAGTTGTCTCTAGCCTACCATGTCATAAACCGTGATGATTGAATTTAAGACCGTTACCAATTATCCGGTGCCTTTCAGGACTCAACGTCTATGTGAAATTACGAACCAGTCATTTTAACTGGCACGGTAGTCCCAGTGTTAAATGCAGCCTCGCATCATTTTATAATTTCGCACCAAACCGACTATCGCGTTATTGGAACACGCGTTAATCGACACCAACCCGTGCATCATTTATACCCATACATACTGTATCACACGTGTTTCGCCGAGCTCAAGATACTAAGTGCCGAGAACGAGTCGTTCAAATTTAACCGGGACAGAATTCGTTCAAATTTAACCGAGCACTTCAATATTTATGTTCATAGAGCAGCCGCATCGATGCGCATTATAGCTTGGCGTATTAGAGAATATTTATGGGTGCACCTAAAGTGCAGGAACGAGGCGAGCGTACCGTTGTCACGCCTCTTCTAATGGTTCCAAGCGAAAATAATAAACCGCAGCATCTTCCTGCTGGCGTTAATTCAGCTATTGTTCGCCGCACCGTCGCTCAGCAATCTTTTTCCTTCGCTGCACCGGGGGACATAAAAGTATTTCAATTAACCGGAAATACGCTGTAAATTTTACGAGCACCGGCATAAAGCAACCATTAATCCGTTTTGAGTGTTGCAGAAGGAAAAATTGGCCCTGTTGGCCAACGTATGTGGATAATTAAAGTTTGAGGAAAGACGCGGTGTCGTCTGTCTGGCTTTCCACCCCCTCGTATATAATGAAACGGAAAGGGAGCGAGCTTTTTAAACGCGAGCAGTTACGCGACCTGTGCCCTCTATTTATACCGCATTTACTCTACTTGCATTAAGATAATGGAAAAGTAATTATGGTACGCTGGTTAAAAATTATTCCTCGTCGCACAGGCTCGTCGCTCTTGTTGCTCTCTCGTTGAGCGAACCAATTACTCACGACGCGATTCTTGCCAAAAAGCTCGACAGCTTCGCAGCGTTTTCAATGGCGAGCACATCGCGAGAACTAGGTACATATCTCGAGAAACTCGAAACATTCCGTGGGATCTCGCCGTTTAGAGAGTTTGTAACTGTGTACACTTTTCGTTAATCAAAGTTGATGAAATTTGGGTAAAAAAATATGTATAGAATCGATGAGTAAAGAATTATTTGCTTTTATCATGCTCTTTTATTATGCTCTATTTATTACGCTATTATTATGCTTTTATTATGCTTCTCTGAAAATGTTTTTTAACCTTCCACTAATCGTTCGCAGCATAATCTGAAGTAAGAGAAAAAATAGATTAGATCTAGGAAGTTCGAGTATTTGTGATCTTAACACGTTAAACGCCACGCCGATTTTGGTCGACTTTCCGTTAGGCTGTGTGGTGCGATACTAATTGAAAAATATTTGGTCGCAAAATTGTTAAGAATTTAAGAAGAAAATTGTAGAGGCCTGCAAAGGAAAGTCGTATCTTTGTTTAATGTGATTTAATAGAATCCATTGATGAATTATAAGGTATTATTTTTTTAAATTGATACTGTCGGTTCTCAGAAACCAAAGACGCCTAAACGGAAATTTCAGTATCGGTCCGCAGGGACCGGCGTGGCGTTTAACGTGTTAAATAAGAATATGAATTGAGGAAGGACAAAATTTTGTATTTTTCAGAGCTAAAATTAATAGCGATTCTAATCAATATTTATTTACTACAGAGAAATTTTTATTTCGAAAGATATTTAATATACACTTTTTATGTATATTTAATGAATATTAACGAGAGATATTTAATACGTACTAAAACCAAGGATGGGTTTTTAACAACGTCCAAATCTAAGAAAGTTTGAAGTCCTCGAAACTTTGTATTTTTTTTTTTTTTTTTATTAAAAATTCTTGAAATCGAAATAAAAACATTAATATGAAATCGATAAATGAAGAATCGTTTGCAGCGTGTTCTGGAATAAAACAGGACGAAGATTAGATCTACAAAGTATATTAAAGATATTATCTGTAAATAATATTCTTGAATAAAAATTTACATTTAATATTTCTGTATATTACCATGTTTTTGGTTGTATATTGTTTAACCACGTTTAACCAAGAGTTACTTAACCCTTTGCGCGTACACTGGCGCCGGTATTAAGACATAAATTTCTTCAGATGTTTTAAATTTTATATTTTCCTCCATTCATATTTTCTTTTTTTTTTTAAAGATAATGCAAGTTAATTAAATGAATCAAAAGTTGTAAACGTGTATAATATTTCTTTCTTCAAAACGATAAAGTTTTTTGTAAATTTCACAGAACTATTGTGAAACTTAAAAAAAATTATGGAATGCAAAGAGTTAAAACTTTTGTTGAGAATTCAGCTTCAAGAAAAAAATATTCCACCTTAAGAAATAAAAGCAACACCTGAGGCTTCGAAAGTTTAGAGCATCGAAGGTTTAGAGAGCTTCGAAATCTTGCAACGTTTCAAATTCGAGTTTCAATAATTCATAAATCAGGTTTATAAAATAACATCCAACATCTTCGAAGATATCGAATACCGTTGCATAATTCTCTCTTACAGTCCGTTATGTTTCCTCGAATATTATCATGAAACAAACATAAATAGAAATAACCAGGTTCAGAAACAAAAAAATAAATAAATAAATAAATAATTGGAAAAATGTCTAAAAATTTCATATTTTTTCCGCCGCTCTGTTGCGGCCTGGCGCAACGTATTCCGGCAGAGGAGCACGGAAAACAAGGAAAATATTAATTTTAGCGGAGAAAAAACAAATCTGTGGTGCGGACGTTTCAAAATATAATTTCAACCTAGATTCGATTACTGGTATCGAGCTCTGTTTTTTAGCATCATCCACTGTTTTCCTTTTTTGCGCATCCCTGTACAGCCAGTCTCAAGCATGAACAGTCAAATAAACGGAACGCGTACTGCAAACTTTTTACCCGCCTGAAAATTGGAAATGCATGATATTTACCCGCGCTCCATTATTTATTCTCGTTCTCGCGATACGACATCGTCAAAGCGGTATCGCATCGTGCATATGAGCAACCACGGAAAAATTTCCGATAAAATTCGAGGGTTGAAAGTTCGTATGATCACGATATAATGATTTCGTGGTGGTTTGCGATGTTGCGTAAAATCCACCATATTTTAAGAACCGTCCAGATGAATCGAGAAACTTACTGTGGATTCAGCTGGATTTATTTTTAAGAATGGTCTTCTTGAAGGGGGTAAGTGAACGAGAATGATAAAAGGAGTAAAAGATGTGTAAATTTAATATCGAAGACTCTTGAGATAAATATTGTTTAATGGTCTTGGAAGTTTATTTGCTTCAATCGGGCTCTCGTTTCTTTGAAAATGATTCTTAACCTTCCACCAGGAATATTGGGTTGGAAANTTCACGATACTCAAATTGCCGGAACGAAATTTTTCGAACCAATATCGAGCATTTTTTTCATCGGTGGATCCATCTCCGAATGCCTGATTAATATTTCTCGAAGCTTGAGCCGCGGTATGATTTAATTTAAACTCGTACAAGAAGAGTAGATGTGAATCGCGTTTTGTTTCCATCTGATTTAGGATAAAAATAAAATAAAAATGGGATACAAAGGCGAAAAAATGTTACAAAATGAGTAAGAAGAATACCTTTGAGCTTTATAAATAAAAATATCGAGCGCGCGTTACAATGTATCTCTCTCGGTCGCAGCTGAACACAGACTAAACAAAAAACGCCCGTTTCGTAGTTTCCAACCTAATATTTATTTAAGACTTTTTTAAGAAATCTGAAAAAATTCTGAGGTACTTATTGTTGTTCCTAATTTAGTGTACAGGTGATACTTTAGCCAAATTGTTGAACCTTCTTAAGATAAGGAAATTGGAATAGGAAAGTTAGAAAAGAAATCTATTTTTAATGTAAAATTGGAACGAGAAATTGCACATATAAATCATAACATTTTTTTTATACGACTTTTAAAGGTTGAAAATTGTTTAGATAAGAGGTAATATGATTGAGTAGACAAATGTAATAATAAATTCATTCGCGCAGATTTCAATATGAAGAAGCGTGTTGTACAAAAAGCTAATTATTCTTAGCCTGCTTACTACACATTCATATCCTTTTAAAAAATTCTTTTTAATTTTTAAATATCTTAGAGTTACAAAATATAGACATATATACATTCCTATCCTTTTAAAAAATTTGTTTGACTTTTAGATATTTTAGATTTGCAAAATATAGAATATTAACGCTAAAATTACCGACGATTAAAGTAGACTTATTTGTACCCAAAGAAATAAAAATGATAAGTATTCTAAAGTAAAATAATATAAGGAGAGCAAATCTATATCTATAGCTTTTACAGAAAATTACGAAAAATCCTCCAAACAGCATCGTTGTAAAATAGAATTTCTATGAGCTTTGGTAATTTTAGTATTAAAGAAGTAAATGCAAAAATTAAATATACTAAATCTAATAATATTTCATCAAAATAATCTTTTTATCTGGCAAAGGAATATTTAATAATATGTAAAATATTATAATATTATAATGTAAAGAAGTAAATGCAAAAATTAAATACGCTAAATCTAATAATATTTCATCACAATAATCTTTTTATCTTGCAAATGAATATTTAATAATTACTAAAGTATTATAATATATATAAGCAATTTATTTTAACCCTGTTCTCCTCCTAATATTTGTACGATGTGAAGTTTAATTTTACATAAAGTACGTAAAATATTATAATATTATAATATAAAGAAGTAAACACAAAAATGAAATACACTAAATCTAGTAACATTTCATCAAAATAATCCTTTTATCTCACAAAGGAATATTTAATAATATATATTATAATATTTTACATTCCTTACGTAAAATTAAACTTCACATCATAGAAACCCGAGGAAGACACCAGGGTTAAAATAACTTACTTATTTAGCTGACAAAATGATTTATAAATTATCTGTTGGTCGCGAACCGTTATCAGTGACAAGTTTTGACGTCTATAACGTTTCACTTAAACTTCTATAATCTTTTGATAACGCATGCAATGATACCACTAGCAAGAGTGATAAACGTTGGATTTGCTCTACACGCCGTTTTGCCGCAGAACCGTACACTGTGAACTGTTCTCGGAGAGCTTGCAACAGCCGTGGTTTTAACCCTTTGATTGCGGCACGTTTGAGACTAAAAGCATACACGATGTAACGGGACACGATCGTTGTCGCA
>SMSQ01020021.1:0-16055 GCA_019453375.1 Ctenoplectra terminalis | reverse complement strand
TTAATTTAGCAACCTTTTTTAATTTATATAGTTGAATATAGATTCATACTGAAGTGTCAAAAGTATTTATTAAATATTTAGTATTCAATTAAATATGTATCCCTTAACTTTATATAATTGAATATAATTCTAATTTAGCAACCTTTATTAATTTGTACAGTTGAATATAGATTCATAGTGAAGTGTTAGGAGTATTTATTAAATATTTAGTATTCAATTAAATATATATCCCATAAATTTACATAATTGAATGTAAATCTAATTTAGTAATATTTATTAATTTATATAATTGAATGTAAATCTAATTTAGTAATATTTATTAATTTATATAATTGAATACAAATCTAATTTAGTAATATTTATTAATATATATAATTGAATAGACATTTTGTACTGAAGTATTAGAAATACTTATTAAATACATGTTTCCTAAATTTGTATAGTTGGATATAAATCTAATTTAGTAATCTTTATTAATTTATATAATTGAATATAAATTTCGTACTGAAGTATTAGAAGTATTTATTAAATACATGTTCCCTAAATTTGTATAGTTGGATATAAATCTAATTTAGTAATCTTTCTTAATTTATACAGTTGAGTATAGATTTATACTGAAATGTTAGGAGTATTTATTAAATATTTAGTATTCAATTAAATATATATCCCCTAAATTTATATAACTGAATATAAATCTAATTTAGTAATCTTTATTAATTTATATAATTGAATATAAATTTTCTACTGAAGTATTAGAAGTATTTATTAAATACATGTTCCCTAAATTTGTATAATTGCATATAAATCTAATTTAGTAATCTTTCTTAATTTATACAGTTGAGTATAGATTTATACTGAAGTGTTAGAAGTATTTATTAAGTACTTAGCATTCGGTAAATGTATATCCCCTAAATTTGCATAGTCGGGTATAATATAGATGGAGTAGAATAGTAGGTACATTGGTAGTTTGAAGCTTTACCTATCAACCTGCGTTGCTAATAACATTTTAAAAATTTCCACGCACAACACATATTCCGGCCATAAGTGTCCAAATTCCTTCCTTAGGCGTAACAAATTTAATATCAATCTTATTCTTATCCTGACACGTTTTCACTTTTAAATTCGTTACCAAAAAATTTATTTCGTCGAATGAAAAAAAAAAAAATTCATGCTTTACAACCTCACCGATGAATAATTTTCACATTCTCGTGCATCCTGTTCGAAGCAAAGCTCTAATGACTCTTGAATTCATGCAAATCGTATGCATGTACGAAATTAATCTTCGATAGGGACACGCGTACTCAAAGCAAATACGAATAGGAAATTTACGGACGCTCGAGGAAGTTGATAATTAATTAACCGCGAGAAGTAAGGACGCCATTGCTGTCAGACTGGAAATGGAATCGACGTGTAATATATGTTGTACAGTCGAGGAACAGATACGAGAACATAGCTTATCTGCGGCTTGATATTCATAGAACAATCAGGACGTAATCGAGCATAACACGATCATCGCCGACGGCGTCAATGAATTCTTCGGCGTAAGGCGACGACGTGAGTACCGTCCGACGGTACGCCAAGATTATTCTTCGATAATCGTCTGTTAAAGTTGCGAATACAGTTTTTTTTTTGTTTTTTTTTTTGTTGTTTTTCTTGTTTTTTTTTGTTGTTTTTATTTACTGAAATCTCATAAGACATTTAACGCGGCAAAGATATTGCGCGACTCTTCGTACAACACGGCGAATAATAAAACACATGAATTATCTGATTTAAGAATTAAATCTGTTTTAGAAATCTGCTGAAAAATAATTTACTAAGATTATAGAAGGAGGGTTTATTTCGAAGGAAAATGGCGCAGGGAACATTTATTTCCAAATATGAAAGATCTGCTCCTGGATTGAAAGCTTCCAATGAATGGATGCATCTCGAAAATGTTTAACGAAGCCTCTGCTCGTTAATTAATCTTTAAATCCGCGTAAAATGAAGGGGCACAACGAGTCCACGTTTCCCGTTTACTGGGAGGCAAATAAGAAAACGTGGACGACAGTTCCAATATTTATAAAATCGTTTTATGATTGTCTCGTACCGGATGTCGAATAGTATTTAAAGGGAACAGATTTAAATTTTAAGGCTTTATTAATAATTGACGATGCAGCAGGACATCGGACAGACTTAAAACTCGAAAATGGTGAGGTAGTTTTTCTACCTCCTAACGCAACTTCAATTTTACAGTCGTTAGATCAAGGTGTAATTAAATCCTTTAAATCTTCTTATATTCACCGAACATTGGAACAAATTTGAGAGAAAATTGATGGTAATCCAAGCGCAACGATGACACAGATATAGAAAGAGTTTTCAATTTTATATCGCGTAAACACTATTGGTTTGTTCCTCAAGGAATCAAAGCAGTCAACGGTGAATTGCGAACTGGAGAAAACTTTAGTTCGAAACAGTTGGTACTGAAAATCGTTTATCTTTAACGTCCATAGATACCAATCGCATCGTAACTGTGGCATAAGAATTAGGTGGAGAGGGATTCGATGATACGAACCGTGATGTCGTTTTCGAATTGATTGAGAACAATCAAGATTGAGATGAATCGGATCTTGTGCAACTGTTAGAAGAATCTTCTTCAAGTATAAACCACGAAGAAAGCTTGAGTTACGAGGAAACAAACGTATCGTTTCCTCGCGAAGATCTAAACCGAGGACTCGATTTAGTTAAAGAAGTACACACATATTTTACAAATATGGACCCATTATTGGAGCGTTCTACACAATTTAAAAGAAACTCGCAAGATTGTCTTAGCTCCATATATAAAACTGCAAAAAAAAGAAATATCGAAAATAAATACAGCAAATATAAGAAAACAAGATAATAGATTCACTGAAAAAATTGAATCTGTAAGCCAAACTGATTCAAGACTATTCAAATATTTAAGAACTTAGATTGTTTGGAATTTGGCAGTTTGAAAATTTGCGAATTCAGGAATTTACGAGTTCAAGAATTTGAGAAACTCAGGCATTTAGAAATTTTTTTGTAAATCAAAATATTGGTCGAACTAAATTGTAAGAGTTTATACATAAGACAAGCTAAATACGGTAGACTTCCGTGTAACGCGGTTAATACGTTACGCCTTGTAACGAATTCGCGTCACGGGAAATGGTGGAAATCATATTAACTTTTATTTTCTACGTTTTACCAATTAGGACAGTTTTTTTTAAAGAAAGCACATGTTACTAACGTATATAAACAAATCTTGTGTGTTTCACACAAATTGAACAAAAGAAATAATTTAACAAATTTATTACGCAACTATAATTACTTAAGTGAAACCGGAAAAACACTTTTGTAGTGTTTTTCTCATACTCTAGTACACAGCGCGTTACAGAAGGAATCGCGTTATATGTAAAGTGTTAATTTTTAGTTTTGGGCATCGTATCTGTCTTCTACATACGTTTACTTATTACGTTTTGTTTAGCGCAGTGGAAGCCTGCTAGGCCCATAACCTGTTGGTTTTTTTTATTTTGGACATTGTATCTGTCTTCTATATACGCTTTCTTATTACGTATTATTATTACATATCACCTACACTTATATACTAATAATAAGTATATTATTATATACTAATAATAAGTATATTATTATATACTAATAATAATATTAGGCTGGAAACTATGAAACGGGCGTTTTTTGTTTAGTCTGTGTCCAGCTGCGACTGAGAGAGATACGTTGTAACGTGCGCTCGATATTTTCATTTATAAAGTTTAAAGGTATTCTTCTTACTCGTTTTGTAAAATTTTTTCGCGTTTCTATCCCATTTTTATTTTATTTTTATCCTAAACCAGATGGAAACAAAACGCGATTTACATCTATTCTTCTTGTACGAGTTTAAATTAAATCATACCGCGGCTCAAGCTTCGAGAAATATTAATCAGGCATTCGGAGATGGATCCACCGATGAAAAAAATGCTCGATATTGGTTCGAAAAATTTCGTTCTGGCAATTTGAGTATCGTGAATGAGCCTCGGGGAAGACCATCGGCCCATATTGATAACGAGGAATTAAGGACGACCGTGGAATCCGATCCACGCACAACTAGTCGAACACTTGGGTCTAAACTAGGAACTAGTCGTACAGCTGTGTTAAAACATTTGCGTGCAATAAATAAAGTGAAAAAATTGGACTCATATGTGCCGCACGAATTGACGCAACGTCCGTTTCATAATTTCCAACCTAATAAAAGAACAAAAGGAAAGTAGCGCTAACACCAAAATAAACAAAGGACAGGTAACCATCATAATATGAAAGGACGTAACGCAGTGTCGAATAAACAGTATCCAACAAAAACAGTAGTCGCAATATCTTTACCGCGTTGTAGGAACTCGCGTTATACGGGAGTCCACTGTACACAACTTTCCGCGATACGGTTCGACTCGGTTCGCTCCGAGTCAGTCGCGCGCATGCACGGTCGCAGAGGAGTGGGGGCAATTGATGGTGGAAGGGAGGGCCGGTTCGTCACTGGCGCGAGGATTTCTCTCGAAAGAGCCGGCTTTCTCGTCGCATGGAGAGTAAAGCGCGCTCCTCGGCACAGGAATTAAGTTGTCGGAGCTGGTCATGTTATCGCGACACACGGATCGTGGCATGTGGCCACCACCTGCACCAATGGCAGCGGTGGCCTTGAGTCAGCTCGTGCGAAGCGTCCTACGAGAAGAACCGATCTACGTTAGCGATCGCGACGTATTAAGGTGGAATTTTCTGATAATCCGATTTCAAAAACTTAATTTACTTTTTCGCATATTTGGAAGGTGCTTAGTTGTTGGATCGCGTACCGTTAATATTTTTTAATAATATTTAAAGTATCTGACATTTTTGACGATCGCGGAGCTCCAGTTTTACCACGAAATCTCACATATCTGCGTTTATTATGCGTGCAACGCGTAAATGGGACCTTCGTTGACTCGAGACAGTACTGTGGTAGGAAAAAAGCTTTATTTTCACTCTCGTCCGAGGGTTGGAGTATCGAGAACTTGAAACGCGTTTTTCTTCAAAAAATTATCCAATCAAATTATCAAATCGGTCTGAAATTTGGTAACGTTAGTTTCTATATCATTGGTTATCGCGGGAAACAGAATCCGAGTGGTTTTAATGAAAATTTCCTATTTTTTTGATAACTTAAAGTTGCTGAAACATATTAATTTCTGGTAATAAAACCTTGTGCGCTCGTCATTTTGTTCGGTTTTGACGTAATTGGCTAATCATGATTCCTGCGATAGCGGTATTGAATGATTAAGACTATTTTTGAAATGTTTGATTCGCATAAGTCCATGAACCGAAACCTGTCCCGCCACTGAGGTGTGTTTTTTTCAATGCGTCACGTTGGAGCTTAATTTTTGTATAGAAAAAGCAATTAAAAAATTATTAAAAAATTAATTTCGTATACTCTTAAGTTAATTGAATATTGTATAAAAGGCTTCGTATGATTATTTCTTTTATTCATGAAAATTAAAAGAATTCATGAATATTGCTCGATATTTCAATTCGATTACCTGAATACACCTTTAAGGAAACAGTGAAATGGTTTTTCATTTTTTTTTACTTTTATTGTAGCTTGAAATTTGTATTACAGATTAAAATAATGATGCTATCTTATTCTCAAAATATAAGACACTAGTTTAAGGTGGTAAACTTGGAAAGTGCAATTTTGAGCTGGAAACCCGTTTTATCGTAGCCAAGATTGAATTTTTTGTATTTTCACATTTCCAAAAAAAAATCGATAACCTCTCGAAGCTTAAAAACCCTAAAATATCAGTCATTTTGCATAATTATGTATGCAGGGACATGACTTCGAATTAAAAGTAAAGCCAATTATTCTAAGAACACATTGTTACATCGTGAAATAACAGGTTTGAACCAATGTTTTGTTTAATCGTTCAAAGCTATTGAAAGACCACGTTAACTCTCTACAGCCCGAATTTTGTCTGCTCATTGGAGAAAAAATTACGATTGATTACAGTTTTCCACTTTGATTTGAAAATGTTTTTAACTAATAATTACTGTAGATGGATCCTGGTGTCGCTACAGTAATACAGTAATCAAATTTAATAGCGCAGTGACAACTAAACAAATGAATTTTTTAAAACATAGATACATCAGTTTGTAACTTTTAAGTCACACGGTCCCATACAGGGTTAACCCTTTGCCCTATAACCACGAGTCACACTCGTGACGCCGATTCTGGGTAAAATATAATACAATAAAAAGACAGAATATTTATGGTAAAGTTCAATTTTATCTTCAACTGTAAAATATATGTAACATTTCAATACTTTGCGTTTGACGGAGTGTCGAAGACGTGAATTACTATTCCTAATATGCATGAAGATTGAAGAAATGGTAAGCCAAGGGGTTAATATTAGGTTGGAAACTATAAATCGGCGTTTTTTATTTAGTCTGTGTTTAGCTATGTTCAATTTTTTGACTTTACTTATTGCACGCAAATGTTTTAACACAGCTGTATGACTAGTTCCTAGTTTATACCCAAGTGTTCGACTAGTTGTGCGTGGATCGGATTCCACGGTCGTCCTTAATTCCTCGTTATCAATATGGGTCGGTGGTCTTCCTCGAGGCTCATTCACGATACTCAAATTGCCAGAACGAAATTTTTGGAACCAATATCGAGAATTTTTTTCATCGGTGGATCCATCTCCGAATGCTTGATTAATATTTCTCGAAGCTTGAGCCGCGGTATGATTTAATTTAAACTCGTACAAGAAGAGTAGATGTAAATCGCGTTTTGTTTCCATCTGGTTTAGGATAAAAATAAAATAAAAATGGGATACAAACGCGAAAAAATTTTACAAAACGAGTAAAAAGAATACCTTTGAGCTTTATAAATAAAAATATCGAGCGTACGTTACAACGTATCTCTCTCAGTCGCAGCTGAACACAGGCTAAACAAAAAACGCCCGTTTCATAGTTTCCAACCTAATACAAACTTTCCAATCTATCTAAATATTCGACGTACCGTGTTTATTCACAAGTGGTGCAATTTTATTACCCACTTACCGTATCTAGAACTCACCAGATGATGTTCAAAACGGTATCAATATAACGAATTGAACGTTTCACAATTTAACTCTTTGCGGCACAGGATTTCAGATAATAAAATAGACCCGTGTTGCATAGAAATTTGATTGCGTTTTAAATAAAACAAAATTGGTATATTTTTACTGATGAAAGAATCACATAATATAAAAACATAAAAAAGTAATAATAATTTAATCGAATATGTTGTTATAGGGTGGGACTCAAATAGTCCTATCGCGTCACATGGGTACATGAATGGTATTTATTAACACGTTAAACGCCACGCCGATTTTGATCGACTTTCCGTTAGGCAAGTGTGGTGCGATACTAATTGAAAAACATTTGGTCGCAAAATTGTTAAGAATTTAAGAAGAAAATTGTATAGGCCTGCAAAGGAAAGTCGTATCTTTGTTTAATGTGATTTAACAGAATCCATTAATGAATTATAAGGTACTATTTTTTAAAATTGATACTGCCAGTTTTCAGAAACCAACGACGCCTAAACGGAAATTTCAGCGTCGGTCCCTGCGGACGCTTAACGTGTTAAAGCACATCCTTTTCCCTAAGTCGAGGTGGGGCTAAAAATGTCCCACCATCCATTACGATACTTATTACGGTGCATGAAAAAGGTGGAACACTTTTAATCCCAGCGTGCCCCAAAGAGTTGATAAAACATAAAACGTAATTCGCATTAGAAAATCGAAACAAGTTCGCTGACGCGCTTCCCCGAAATCGGCTTTCGCAAACCGCCGTCTATGCATGCCGACCATGCATAATGGCACCGCTCTACGTCCGCGATCCGGTCGGAAGATTACAACCGCGAAGGCTGCACGATAATCATCTCGATATTGCTCCTGCGTACGTTGCATCCGAATGCCGCGCAAGATCAGATAATTGGCATTCAACCGGTCGGCCATACTCGATGCAATGGCCCGAACCCATCGCATCGGCGTTTCTCTCTCTCTCTCTCTCTCTCTCTCTCTCTCTCTGTAAAGTGAGTAGACCGTTGGCCGGCACACGACAAACGTAAAGGGCCAGCGGCACGCACGGTTTCATTTCAACGAGCAGGGATATCGACCGAGATAAGGCTATTCGTATTGTTTCCTTTCGCGCTCTCCTTTGTACCGCTCGGATAACTTTGAATCGACCCACGATTATCGATCGAATATTTCTGGACCGTTTCAAAAAGTACGGGGGAATTCAGTGAGTGAATTTCCCGCCTCGTTTTAACACAGTCTCTGTTACAATTTAGAAACTTTAGCCATTTGCGCTCCCGTGGCGCTGCTACGGCGACACGCACTCCGCGACAACTGTTCGACCTCGCCAAAATATTCATCGTATGCTGTCGTGGAATTATTGAATTTTTAAAATGGTCGCACTTAAATTACCACAATGATAAAACGTCGATGATAAAGGTACTTCAGTACCTAATGCATCATAGAAAATTCTATTCACCATTTTCCGAAAGTTAATCCATTTCAATTAAAGTTAAGGAACCATGAGGTTTTTTTTCAAAAAGAGTTAATATTTTATGACTTTTCGAGACCTACTTGGGCGAGCTCGAACAGTCGTCACGAAGTGTAATTTTCTTCAAAGGCTAAGTTTTTGTATTTTTTTACGAAACGATCCCGTTAAGACTAAAACTACCGGCGATTAAAGTAGAGTTATTTGTACCAAAGAAACTAAAATGATAGGTATTTCGACAAATACCTATATTAAGGGTAACAATTCTTTATGCATATTTTTTACAAAAAATTGCGGAAAATCCTTAAAAATTAATTATTGTAAATTTCTAAAATTTCTATAAGAAATTATGAACAAGTCATTTTGACCTGTTCGGTAGTTCTAGTGTTAAGCAAACGTGAAATTCCGATGTTGGAACGGTCACCCGTCTTCGTCACCACGACCGAGGACACTTGAGGGTGTCATAAATTAGGCCCTTACCTTTCTTTGCTTGAATAAAATTCTTGAATGGCGGAAATTATAGTATCAATTGCCACCGAAGGTTCTGCCGCCAAATGTTCCTGTTATGCGTGCAAACGTAAATCACGCGAGATGTTGTTGCACGTGGGTGGATAACTCTTTGGAGAGCGCAATGGCACGCCAAATTATTCGCGGTACACATCTTGTCTTTGATTTAGTGCCACGGCAACTGTCGAGCACATTGTCAACAGGAGGATTTAACGCCAACTGTTGAAACATTAATTATCGCGAGCTCACCGTAACAATGAGTAACTCGCAACACTAACAATGAGCATGGAAAGTGATTTATTTTCAACACAAATACTATTAATGTAACTAACATAAATAAATTGAAGAATATTCGTAACAGTAACTTGAAATTAGAGTGCAATTTAAAATTTGCACGTTGTTTGCAATTGTCTACACTCTCGTATGAAACAAGTTCCTTGTCTAACACTTTTAAACATTTTTTTTTTTAACCCTGGAATGTGAAACTTCAAAAAATTCAATTTTGGCCAGGACAAAATGGGTTTCCAGCCCAGAATTACATTTTTGAAGCGTGTTCAAGAAATCTCGTACGTTAAATTAGTGTCTTATATATTTTAAGAATAAAGTAACATCGTTATTTTAAACTGTGATACAAATTTCAAGCTACAGTAAAAATAAAAAAATAATTTCACTGTTTCCTTAAGGGAGTATTCTGGTAATTCGGTTGAAATATTCAGTAATAGTATATTATATTATATTATAAATTAATATAAATTATATAAATTATATTATAAATTATTATAATATTATAATAATATTATTCAATATTTCAACCGAATTACCAGAATATTAATTATTTCCTTAAGGAAACAGTGAAATTATAATATTATATTATATTATATTATAATTTATATTAATTATATTAATATAATAATATAAATAATATTATAATATTAATATAATTATATAAAATAATATTATTATATTAATATAATCATTAATATAATATAATCATAATATAATAATTTTTATTATTATATTATTAATATATTAATATAATTATATTAATATTATAATATTATTGAGTAATAATATTCATGAATTTTTCATTCCGCGAATAAAAGATATAATCATACCAAACTTTTTATATAATATTAATTTAGTTTAAAAGTGTACGAAACAAATTTTTAATTAATTTTTTAATTGTTTTTTTTCTATACAAAAATTGAGCTCCAACATGACGCCTTGAAAAAGACACGGCTCAGTGGCGGAACAAATTTCGGTTAGGTTCGGGTTAGGTTTGCCGAATTTGACATTTTCGCAAAGGAAAAAGTTACGCGAGTAGAAAATTATAATTCCGCCAATGGCCATGCGAGTATTAAAGATTATCCGCTCACCTAAATTAAACATAAGTGGAATTGATCTACCGGCACGATGTAATAGTATCTCTCACTGACCAGTTACACTATCGACTAGTAGCCCACAGTTCGTAGTGGAAGTACATAGGCTACGTACTCCTCAGCGATGGGTGGATTTAATTCACTTAACTCGTGCCGCGCGAGGGTGGAACTCGTTAGAGGTTCCATGGTTTAATTGCGTAAGCTAGCTACCGTATCTGGCCATTAAATGCTCAAACGGACCGAGCTTGTACCTCAGCGAAAAGAAACGAAATCGAATCGATATCCCTCTATCTTTCTCCTTATTTCTCTTCCTTTTTATCCACTTCCTCTTTCCGTAATACGATCG
Organism: Ctenoplectra terminalis; assembly: GCA_019453375.1. Classification (NCBI taxonomy): domain Eukaryota; kingdom Metazoa; phylum Arthropoda; class Insecta; order Hymenoptera; family Apidae; genus Ctenoplectra; species Ctenoplectra terminalis. The sequence goes on along the minus strand of SMSQ01020021.1, from coordinate 5,270 downwards.
AAAAAAGGAATTTGAATTCTCACATTTACCATTTATTAAATTTCTAAGTTTCTAAGTTCCCAAATTCCTAAATTTCTAAGTTCTCAAATTCCTAAATTATTAAATTCCTAAATTTTTAAGTTCTCAAATTCCTAAATTATTAAATTCCTAAGTTTCTAAGTTTTCAAATTCCTAAGTTTCTAAGTCCTGAAATTCCTAAATTATTAAATTCCTAAGTTTCTAAGTTTTCAAATTCCTAAGTTTCTAAGTCCTGAAATTCCTAAATTATTAAATTCCTAAGTTTCTAAGTTCTCAAATTCCTAAATTTCTAAATTCGCGAAGTTTCAAATTGCCAAATTCCAAACATCCTGAGTTCTTAAATATTCGAGTTCCTCAATTTTTAAGTTCCCAAGAGAAACTTTATTTTCCGATAACGATTCATTTCCATTGCTTTACTTTAACTGGTGTAAGCTTAAAGTGAGCACTGAACAATTTTCCTTATATTGGATGAAATTCAATTTGAAACTTGTCGCTTTTCCTTCGATTCAGATATTGTGTTTCGGTAATTTTCATTACAATCCATTCGTTGACTCCTTTCAATTCTCCATCGTGCCACGATATGGAAACAGCCATCGGAGATATCGTCGAGCAATATGAATTGATTTGCATATTCCAACTCCCCAAGTCATCGAATCCAATTATACTGCTTCACTGTTCGTGATCGTAGAGTTATCTTCAGTGTTAAATCACCTAACCCTAGCTTCCACAATTATTACTAGAATGCGGATTTTTATGCAAATTTTTATGACTAAAATTTTACAAAACTAAAACCTAGATAGGAAATTGTTTTATTCACTGAAATATTATAAGTATTTAGAATTTGGGTTCATTTATATATTTTTGCTAATTATGTGTTTTCAGTTATTCCATAAATGCATAAAAATCCGCAGTCTAGTTATTACGATCGAATGAGAAATTCATAAAATACATAGCGTGATGTATTTGTTCGTTCCAATTTTTTTCTTTTTTTTTTTGTTCGATTTGCATGCAGTGATTCTATTGTACGTTTTCTATAAAATTCATCGATAAATTTTTTTTCCATGTATACATATTAATTTAGTTAACGATGAAAATTTTTTTTATTAAAAAACAATACGTTGGTAATTCATGTAACATAAACTGCTCGTTATATTTACAAAGTTCCCCAAATTTTTCCAATTTCACCGTATTCCGCGTATTTCCGGTGAGTGGAATCGATCTAATTCATCAAAATATTAATAAAAATTACGCGGAACTCCGTTGTTTAAAATAAATTGGATAAACGTGGTTTTTGACCGTGTCATCAATTATAAGGCACTTCAATGAATAATAGTTCTGTCATTATTAAGCGATAATACGTTTAGTAATATAAATAATATTAAAAATACGATCTGACGTACTATTTACCGAATTTTGAAGCGTATTTTGTTTAAAATTATAATTTATTCCACGCGTGCGTTATCGCTCTCCCGAACTCATTAGCGTTTTAATATCGGTGCCAACTTGCATAAATACGGCGAACAAAAATCCCTTAAATGTTCTCCAGCGGATTTAAGACGAGAAAACATGTCGGCCAATTCATTACCCTAACTTTGTTTCGCGCGAGCCACTTCCGAGTGCTCGCACTTTTTTGAACGCTGACGTTATTTTGTTGGAAAACTGATTTTAATCGGCAAAATTTTTGGAGGTATGGTACGGAATGATAAATACCCTGAAATCAATTTTTATTAATTTAAAAATCGTAGTTGGAGATAGTTAGAGATAGATGCGAGTATACTCACTGTAGACTAAAGTTGTAATTTAACTACAAATCAGTTCTCTGAGAATTATGCGTTACAAATGACCATCTTAACACTAGATTTACGGAACCCGTCAATTTGACAGATTTCTAATTTCATGCTGAAGTGCAGTAATTATGTGTGTGGAAAGTGCACGCTCAAAATAGAATTTAAACGCGAGAAGCGTACTAACTAAATCTGTGCGAATAAAAATCTGTCAATTTCAAATAAAATTAACTAATGTTATTACAAAAAAAGTGCAGTTTGACATACCCGTAAAAATGGTCCGATTAATCCCCGTAAATCTAGTGTTAAAAAGAAATTGTTTAAACCTGAAATAAATTTTTATAAATTTAAAAATCATAGTTGCAGGCAGTAACAGATAGGTACGAGTATACTTGTTACAATTTAACTGTCCGTTGTATCAAGCTGGATCTTCTAATTGCTACAATTGATGCTCGACGTGTCCTATGGCTGTTAGAAATCTTGGTGTCACGTTGTTCGAGAAAGTTGCTTCCTCGTGGACGTTAGATACGATATCGTAGAAAATGATTTTCGAGACCGTACACGAGATAAATCATGACCCGACTATTGCCTGGCCACGCCTTTCTTAGACGTGCTGGCATTCATTCGGTTGGATATTTTGTTCCTGGAACAACTTGCAAGAAGTTCGTAAGGTCGTTTCAATGATACATGCGTCTAACAAGAGAAGTTTTCCCAGAATGAATAATTATATGAAAAAAAAAAAAAAAAAATAACTCTACCTACCAATAACTGAAAACATGGTCGAAAAATTTGATATCGGATAGAAAAATGACGTCAAAAAGGACGTTTCGCACTGCAGAACTATTAACCAGTTAATTGTGTCACGACTATATCCGTGATGGAGATGCGGCAGAATTTTGTGTCATGGCGGCTATATCCGTCGTGCGTGAAACTTTGTTGTAATTTTAGCGAAAACTAAATTATATTCGTAAATTTTTATATTTTTAAAACGTTTAGAGGTCAAGACGAGATAAAACAAACAAATAAAAATTATAAATAATTTGAGTTGGATTCATAACTTCCTCGGAGCTAACTATACCCATCATCGCTTCATTATCGCGACACACACTGGTGCGCGCTTTGTAAATAAATCGCCACAGTTAACTGGTTAAAAGACCTCGTTAACACGATTTAGAATAACTACGAATTTTGCAGTGTATTTAAATATTCGACAAAATGTGCTCCTCAGAAGTGGTGCAATTTTATTGGCCACTACTCTGTACACCTTTCTTGGCACCGTACGTCCATATACGCCTTCCTTTCATACCACCTAGTCCTTTGGATTCCAGTTTACGCGTAATTGGAGACCGCCGAAGGTTTACAATTTCCCTCGAGTGCAACCGTTTTAACTTCCGCTAAGTATAATCTTTACTACCGAGAGAAACAAATAAACAATTAGACCGAACAAAGCGTGGAATTACACGTTCCTACTGTCATCCAACGAATTATCTTTATGGTTCGATGAAAAGAAAATTACGAAAAACAAGAAACAGCTGATATTTAGTTGAACGAATACCAACACGTCTAAGAAAGGGTGCGGCCGAATCGCCTAGCAGTCGGCGGTCAGGTCACGACGATATATCTCGCGCAAGGTGCGCTCTCGAAAATGATTTTCCGCGATATCGTGTATCTCGAACCGCTCAAATCAAAGCAACGCGCGAACACACAGACAGCTCGGAGAAAGGGAGCGGAGGTAGCCAGGATCCCAACACTTCGCACTTGGTTGTGCAACTCGCCGTGCAGACTGGTGATTACGTCAACTGACCCGTTAGTTCTGCCCCCCGTGCTATGGATAGCTACGTGCCAGATGGCCACACATATTCGATGTGTGTCCGGCTAATATGACCGATTGCAATCTCAGCGTCAGCCATTGCAAGCTCATCCGTCGAGCCCACCGCTAGGATGCGTTGCATGGCTCTTGACTTTTGCGTTGCTAGTTGCCAACCTCGCGTGCCTTCAACTGAGGCACTTTAAGGCTTTCAATTTCGTTTTGCGCAAGGTGCTGTATTTTTTTGTTATGTATATTTGGTGTATTTTTGTGCAACCAAACTGTAAATTCTTACTTTAGATCTTTGGAGCTAATTTTTTGGGGGGGTTCTCGATGCTTTAGACCAGTGGTCGGCAAACTTATTAGCCAAAGAGCCAAATATGAACATTACAACGATTTAAAAAATAATTGGGAGCCAAATCTGCTTGTTTGGTAAACTTTTATTACACTAAATAAAACCTGGGGTGCCTATAAAAATATTTCAAATATATTTTTTTCTAAAGCCACCGGTACAAAATTATTATCATTATTAACCCTTTGCGGACTAGCGTCGCATATATGTGTTCTACGGAAACCATCAATTTGGCCGAGGAACCCAAATATGCGTTCGGCGAAGACAATTGATAAGGCCGAAAGACGCATGTATGTGTCCCAAACAAACGCGTTGCTATGGCCGAGAAACGCATATATGCGTTCGCCAAAAATAACTTTGTGCACGCACTATCTACATATATGTCTATAATTTGACATCTTCGAGCGCTATGAATGAAAATCGCTTAAAGAAACGTTTCTGCTGAAACGTGCCCTCGTCATTTTAAGTGACTATCGCGGTAGCGGTTCGGCCCCACGGTACGGTTTACTCAAAATCACGCCGTCCGCAAAGGGTTAAATTGATGAAAATAAAAATTTTAAAAAATCTTTTTAAAAAATACAATTTTATTAATGTATGAGCCGTTCGTGCACACATTGATTAACTCCATTTTTTGAAACATCTTAAATTTAACTGTTGAAGCATTTGGTATAGTCGTAACTTTTTATTAATATTATTGCGCCCATATTATTTTATTAATATTATTGCGCCTTCCGTGGATATTTGTGCCAGAGCCGCGCTTAAGGAGCCAAAGAGCCACATGCAGCTCTGAAGCCACACTTTGCCGACCACTGCTTTAGACTCACTGTATAAGATAAAGTGACATTGGTCCTTCAAGTTTGTGAAAATCTGATATTTCTTCGAACTTACAAATTGGTTGGACCACACGGGAAAAATTATTAACCCTTTGCCGTATAACCACGAGTCACACTCGTGGCGCCGATTCTGGATAAAATACAATAAAAACACACAATATTTATGATAAAGTTAAATTTTAACTCTGCACTCGACTAACGCCGCTATGGCGACATGCATAATTTTCTTCAGAGATTAAGTTTTGAATTAAATTCTGCATCTTCGTCAATTCAAACGCTTCTTTTGCTTTAAAATAAAGTAAATTAACTAAGTAAATAAAAAATCGTAAACATTTGTAATGTTCTGTTTATCTTTCCAAAAGAACACTAAGTTTTCACAGTAGTCCTTCGAAACTTAAAAAAGTTTGCGAGTACAAAGGGTTAACTTTAACTGTAATTTAAATTTACACGATTGAAAATTAGCATGTACAAAATAC
>SMSQ01020020.1:6503-17735 GCA_019453375.1 Ctenoplectra terminalis | reverse complement strand
ATTGATTATTATTTTTTTAATATATCAAAGGAAAACTATCCTGGTTTACCCTACACCTGTTCTTACTATAATTACGAATTAAACGTTCTTGCGAGAAATACAGATGAATCTCAATATAATACAGAAATTAACGCTCAACACAATTTTTTAAATAATAACAAACCAATCATCTGCACCTAACCCTTCAATAACACCATAAACAAGTTCCTAAAAAACACTGCGTTCCGTGAGATCAACCCTCTGATTGCTGAGAACTCTATATTCAAACCATATTTGAACCATAATTGGAATTTGGATACATAAATATTTTACAACGAATTTTAAAACAAACGGCGGTCCGTTCCATTTACATAAAAGCTATCCAAACGGAAATATAGAAACATCCAATTTTTCTAAACCAGTAAAATATCTATCTCGACACAAGTAAAAAAAAAAAAAAAAAAAAAAAGGTACAACGTTCTGCATGGTCAGTCATTCTCGTCTGACCGAACAGGAAATCGATTCCGTCACCAACGGATTACCGTAATTACTTTGCGGAGTAAATCCGACGCCGGAGATTTGATTTGCGTCTTCGATTAACCGGTCCGCAATTCCGCGCATCTCAGCTCGAGTTCCAATAAAGATAAACGTAAAATCTAACTGCCAGTCGATCCTTTTCTTCGCGCCCTTTTCAACGTGTTCTGCGGCGAACGCCATTCGACGAGCGTAAGGCGGAACATCGAAACCGTGAGAGCACTTACAGGAGATGAGCTTGCGGCTGAAAAGCTTTGAGGAAAATTGCAAAGATCCTGACGCGTCGAAATACGCTTCTGGAATAATACCGAGGTATCCGCGGCGCGGATTCGCTGGCCTTTCTTTTTTTATCGCTTTTCATCAAATTAGAGCCGAATGTGCTCCACTTTTGAAACACACGCCACGAGCTCATCGTTGTTCTTCCGCGCTCGATTTACTCGAAATTCCTCTCGTTGCGACGTTCACGCGAAACGAGGCTGTCGCAGAACGGAGAAGTTCGTGTCGTTGAAATTAAACCGGACAATGTTCCCCCGTGAATCGCTTGTATTCTTATTCTCGTCGGTGTCCGGGGAGAATAGTTTTAATAAACTTATTCAGTTTCAAGTTTCTGCATTTGCCGGCGGAAAAAGAAATCTCGCCGGTGGAAGCGGCGAGAGAAAAGTTGGCAAGATTCTGTTCCTGCGTTTTGTAAAAACGAACATGTTTATCGTTTAACGCGTACTCTCTTGAAAGCCTTAAAAGCGAAAATTAAAAGTTTCTTGTGGGGATTCGTGGAGGTAAATGCGATTGTCGCGAGACAACTAATTTTGGATAGCTGACTTGAAGTCCAAAAGATAAAATGTTCTACAATTCACCAAACGACAAATCCTCGAATCACAATCTAAATCACCAATTCAAATCCAAATGGAATACACGAATAAGATTAATATTCAACTTGGAACTGTAACCTTCCCGAAATAACGAAACCAATAAAAATAGAAGAAAATATGTACGCAACCAGCAAACATTCCATTTCCCACAAGAAACTTGTTCACAATTCCCACCGTTCTAGCACAGCCCATAAAACTCATTCCAAACAGCCATTGTAAACGCGAAAGTAACTTTCCCAAACGTTTCCTACAGCCCAATAACTCCATTATGATCGACGATTTAAATCCTCGGAACAGTGGTCCTCTCGAGGCTCGCTCGTTGCCTGTCGTTCGGAGGGAAAGCTTATCGAGCCGAAGGGAAACTTCTAACCGATTGGCAGGGTAACGAGTCGAGCGTATACCTTTTATCGCTTGTAGAAAAGAAGGAACCTCCTATATCACTCCATCTCTGTCCTTTACGAATGAAACGAGCAAGCGAGCGAACAAATTTCCTCGTAATTTTCTCGCGAAAACGAGGCGAACCCTCCTCTAATATCCTGGTTCGAGGTCGTTGACGAAGAGAAGGTGAAACGTTGGCTCGCGTCAAGGATCGGTGAATGCAACCACGGATAGGTTTGCCAACGCCCTCGGAGACCGACGAGCTAATATTCTGTTCCTGATGAGTTAGTCCAGACAGTTTTGAATATTAGATTAAACGCCGGTCGATCCCCTGTCATTAGCAGGATGCTCTAATCAAAGTCGATCCAAAGTTCGAAACCGTTCAGCGGGCGGTGCGTCTTATTAAAGCGGAGACAACCCCCTACCCTTGTGTTTCCTCTTTGGCTGCGTTGCTATCAGCTACACTTTCGATCCGCTATCCGGTTATTCGCATCGTCGGCTGCCTGTGGCACGTTTCACCCTGAATTAAGGGATCATCGTCATCGTGTGTGCTAAGTAGTTCATAGAACAGGTTTAAGTGAATCATCCTGGGTCTTGTTAGGTTGAAGGAAACTCGCTCCTCCTTCGAGTTAAGAATTTATATTAGGGGAACGGTTATCTTTATCGTTNAGAATTTATATTAGGGGAACGGTTATCTTTATCGTTGGCGACAGGTGTGTGGTATTTAACATTGTTATTGTTTTTTTTTTTTTCTTTTCTTAGCTAGTTTTTGGTGACCATGATTTTAGAAATATACGCGGTGCGTGTAAAATGTGTTTCGTTAAGACTGGAGCTATCGGCGATTAGAGTAGATTTGTTTGTGCCATAGAAATTAAAATGATGGGTGTTTGGAAAGATATCTATGATAAGGGTGAGAGTTCTTGGTTCGTATTTTTTGCAAAAAGTCATGGTATATATTTAAAGTTTCTATGAGAAATTACAAGTCATTTCGACCGCTTTGGTAGTTCTTGTGTCTATTATTTCAATACACGTAAAATAAAATATGTGATTAAACGAGGAAGTAAGTTCAGCGTTTGTCAATTAACACCATATTGTTTGCAATTTATTTTCGCAGTTCCTAATCATTGCGATTCCAAGATAACCACTTAAATTTGAATCATAATAATTTAATTAACACTTTATATCGACATGTACACTACTGAAAAAAAATGTTTCTGTATATACTAAAATTATTCAGTATATCAACATCAACTCAATTAAAATGCTTCTAAATCATTAAATATAACACATTTCTATACAAAATATATATTTTAAAATAATAAACAAATATATAAGCGACACAAATACGTCACCATGACGACAAACAAACAAACAAACATCGCTCTCCGAATTCATTTTTCTACGCTTCCGAAAGCAAGTTGAAAAATAAACAGCTGCTCGAAGCCAGCTATTTTTTATCTTTTTTCCACCAGCAACCGTCCATAAATCTTTGCCCGATTTTCCTGAAATTATGAGATGTGTACGTGCCATAAGCTGTCGGTGTGTTTTCAAGGCTCCCATTCATGCACCATTTCACGCGCATTTCGCTCGTACTCATTCATGGCCCGTTACTCTTGAACTGCAGGTGCGTATACGCGCACGATAGCCTCGTTCATGCTAATTTTATCGCTCGCGGATACGACGCCGAATTACCGCTGGCAAGTCATTATCGTGGATTTTGATAATATCGTAGCGCGTCGATTATCCACGGGTTTTGTTCCACGTTCACGGTAAACGAGCGTGCGATATTTACGCTGGAATAATGGCCGATTGTTCGGACACGCATTTGCCATTGGTTGTAAATCAATGAAAATTTAATCGGCTGATAATTTAATCGATACGTTAATTACGCCTAATTTTATTAATAACCGAGCCGACGCGACGCGCGCACAAAACGTAGCGGCCGGTTATGAACGCGAAACTCCTACTCGTAACTCATATTAGTAACTTTACTGTTCCGACGTTTCGCGTGTAACCATACACGGATTTTGATTCTCTGACCCTCTACGCGCCTCTCATCCTACAACGCTGCTTCGAGCATATTATTTTCACGTTTCGATGGGATTTCTATCGATAATTGATCCAGGATTTACGTTCGCGCGTTGGGGAATTAGACCGAAATCCATTAGTTTTGGTATAGGAGCGCGGAAAAATTAGCAACTATCGGGATGCTTGACAATTTTGGGCGCGTGAAATCATTTTTTGTGAATTTATTGTGGTCTGAATTGATTAATACTCTGTGTAATTAATTTGAAGTAATTTTTGTGAATTTATTGTGGTCTGAATTGATTAATACTCTGTGTAATTAATTTGAAGTAATTTTTGTGAATTTATTGTGGTCTGAAACACCACAAAAAAAAATCGTAAACATTCGTAATTATTTTTTGTTTCCAAAAAAAAATTAAGTTTTCACAATAGTGTAGAGGAGAATTCTATCAAAATAAGAATTCAAAGGAAAAATTGTTTATCATTAATATTAAAATTGAACAAAATCAATTACGAATTTATCATACNTTGATTAATACTCTGTGTAATTAATTTGAAATAATTTTTGTGAATTTATTGTGGTCTGAATTGATTAATACTCTGTGTAATTAATTTGAAGTAATTTTTGTGAATTTATTGTGGTCTGAAACACCACAAAAAAAAATCGTAAACATTCGTAATTATTTTTTGTTTCCAAAAAAAAATTAAGTTTTCACAATAGTGTAGAGGAGAATTCTATCAAAATAAGAATTCAAAGGAAAAATTGTTTATCATTAATATTAAAATTGAACAAAATCAATTACGAATTTATCATACAAAAAGTTAACTCTGTAAATTTTAGCTCTCACTTTTTCACCATCCAAACAAAATGATCTCAGTCTACCCTAAACGTAAAAAAGTTCAGAAACACAAAGGGATAATATAAAAAATAAAACATTTATATTCGCAGTAAAAAAAATTCCAGCTTCGTACAATACTCTTGTGTAGCATTTGTTAAAATTTCTCTTCTTCGGAAAGATTAAAAAAAGAAAAGAGCAAACTCTGTCTCACAAAGGAACAGATAAACCATTTCAAACGAGAACGTGTAACCCCTGGCAATAAGTTAATTTTAATCTTATTTGATTGTGTCTGGCTTGAATTGTGGCGCTTCCATGCCGTATCAAAAGAAACGCGCGGAATTATGCATTTGACAACACACCTACGAAATTATATTCCCCTGGACGTTATATTTCATAGATATTCACAGAGCCGCGCTCGCGGCTGTGCAGCTTGCATTTTCTCGTTTACTTCTTGTCATGGGAAACGGAAAGAAATGGTCCGGTCCGCGAACGAAGGAAAAAAGGAAAGAAACAGAGAAAAAAAATAATAGAAGAACGAGACAAGAGAGAAAGAGGATTTCGAGTGCGTCTCCTCTTTTCCGTTCGCGGATCCTCGTTGGACGAAGAAACGGTTCGAGGAGCAAGAAACAAGGGAAAAAGGGCAGAAAAAGGTCGGTGATAAATGTTTCAGAAGCCGACGCAATGACAAAACGTTTTGGGGTCGTGAAGTCACGATTCTGAGTAAGGACACCCCAATGTCTTTTCCGGCTGTACATAAAAATATACGATACGTGGTGTATCGTTCGTGATCCTTCGATACGATTAATGATGTACGTTTATTTGCTCAATTACAAGTCTTGGTTCCTCTTGTCTTTTAATTCCGACAATTAATTGATGGGATACTTGGAAAGATGTTCGTAAATTAGATCTTTTATATCGAGTTGTCACTGCGAATAAGGTTACTTCGGATCGTTCTGTGAATAATAAGAATATATTTTTTTTCTATTTTCTATTTTTTATGTTAGTCATTAATCTTCTGTTGTTCTTTCATTCGCCTACTAATTTTCTATTCCTTTTAATATATTTTATTATTATATCTTCAATTTTTTTATTTGCCTACTAATTTTCTATCCCTTCTTTTAATATATTTTATTATTATAACTTCAATTTTTTTAATTCGCCTACTAATTTTCTATCCCTTCTTTTAACATATTTTATTATTATATCCTCAATTTTTTTAATTCGCCTACTAATTTTCTATCCCTTCTTTTAATATATTTTATTATTACATCCTCAGTTTTTTAAAACACTTGCATTACTTAAATGAGTGAACTGATATTAAAACTGTAAATTCATAATACTATTAAAATAAGAATTATTTGCTTAGCAAAATTACCAAGCTTTACTTTTACCAACAAACAGATAATTACATTTACAAAATTTCACTGAAAACCTAACATCAATCTCAATACATCTACAAACTTTAATCACATTAAAATATCCACAGCTTTCAATTTTCACCGTACACTTTCAATTTTTATCGATCCTGGGAAAGCTAATAAATTCACAGCACGGCAATATTGCTGCTCTGGAAGAGACTCAGATTTCTTAACGATTCGTAAAATCCCAACAAAGGCGTCGATATATTTCTCCGAGCAGAAGAAAGTCATATAGAACGCGAGGAACTAGCGAAGAAGAAAACGAGGAAGAAAAAAAAAAGAGCGAAGCGAAAGGGTGATTCAACTCTTTTATTACTTGCTGTCTCTTGATTTGCCCCTTACCTCTACCGAGGCAAGGAGAGACCGACGTTCGGGATAGTCGGGTGGCATCCAGACAAATTTCAAGCGAGCCAAGAGCTCGTAAAAGCTCAGCCTCCTATCCGAACATCCCCTGCCACCTAAGCCCATCGGGGGTGAATGTGATCCGGCAGGAGCGTATTTCAACAACACAGGGAAGGAGGGGGGTTGGTGTCCGTCGACGTGTTTTGGCCAATCCTATACCTCCTTTCGGAGGAACAGGCCTCAACCCCGTGGACATCGTAAAGAGCTGCAAATTGCTGTCCACGAATGAACGGACGGAATATATAAAATTTGGCCGACCGCCATTTTCACTCCATCCACTTTTTCCACCAGAAAACGAAATCTACCGTGAATAGGAAGGGTTTCATCGATATTTTTTGCAATTACGATGTCGTTTCCAACTGTCTCGATAAGTCGAGCTGTCTCTCTAAGAGAAAACAAACGTTGAACAAGGAACTCGCCTCCGTTCTTATTTTCTTCTTGACAAACTTTTTCAGCGACGTTACAGTAAATAAGATTGAATCTTCGTTGGTGTCTTTCCAGGATGAATTAAAATTACTCCGAAATACCACTGTTGGGTCTTCGTGCTTGCGAAACGGATATTTTTAACACATCGAAGACCAGAGACTTTTCCTTAAATCTTATTATGAGATGAAATTACGCTCGAATAAAATTTTTACTCGTCTGCTTTTACAAAACATTTACGCTCACAGTAAATATGGATCTTCGTTTCAATTTTTAGTTGAACTGGTCGTTTTTAAAACTAACTTTCTATTTACAATTACCTGTCACTTTTGTAAATTGAAAGAAACGAAGTACGAGATATCTCGTGACCGATCCTCAATGTGTTAATAATTGAATGTCCCAAAAAAATGTATACGCTGTTTAACGGGTCATAGCTTTCTGATTTTTCTTTCTGTTTAGAGTGTAATTAACCGATTAGCTGCCACGATCTTCATTTGGGGATTTTGGAATTTTACGTTTGCCACTCGGCGCTAAAAATGTATTTGGTACGCTTGACGATTTAATTTCATTCTACATATATCTGTCAATATTGTGTGTAACAANTGTCCACGAATGAACGGACGGAATATATAAAATTTGGCCGACCGCCATTTTCACTCCATCCACTTTTTCCACCAGAAAACGAAATCTACCGTGAATAGGAAGGGTTTCATCGATATTTTTTGCAATTACGATGTCGTTTCCAACTGTCTCGATAAGTCGAGCTGTCTCTCTAAGAGAAAACAAACGTTGAACAAGGAACTCGCCTCCGTTCTTATTTTCTTCTTGACAAACTTTTTCAGCGACGTTACAGTAAATAAGATTGAATCTTCGTTGGTGTCTTTCCAGGATGAATTAAAATTACTCCGAAATACCACTGTTGGGTCTTCGTGCTTGCGAAACGGATATTTTTAACACATCGAAGACCAGAGACTTTTCTTTAAATCTTATTATGAGATGAAATTACGCTCGAATAAAATTTTTACTCGTCTGCTTTTACAAAACATTTACGCTCACAGTAAATATGGATCTTCGTTTCAATTTTTAGTTGAACTGGTCGTTTTTAAAACTAACTTTCTATTTACAATTACCTGTCACTTTTGTAAATTGAAAGAAACGAAGTACGAGATATCTCGTGGCCGATCCTCAATGTGTTAATAATTGAATGTCCCAAAAAAATGTATACGCTGTTTAACGGGTCATAGCTTTCTGATTTTTCTTTCTGTTTAGAGTGTAATTAACCGATTAGCTGCCACGATCTTCATTTGGGGATTTTGGAATTTTACGTTTGCCACTCGGCGCTAAAAATGTATTTGGTACGCTTGACGATTTAATTTCATTCTACATATATCTGTCAATATTGTGTGTAACAAAAAGTGTGTATTTTGTGCTTCGTTTCTTCACAACAAGCGACCAAAATTGAAATTCATATGCAAGTTGAACAGAACAAAATTATCATATTTGAAGCTTAATATTTTTTTTAACACTAGATTTACGGAACCCGTCAATTTGACGGATTTCTGACTTCATGCTGGAGTGCAATAATTATCTGTGTAGAAAATGTACACTCAAAATAGAATTTAAATGCAAGAAACGTACTATTAAATCTGTGCGAATAAAAACCGATTAATTTCAAATAAAATGAACTAATGTTATTAGAAAAAAAGCACAGTTCAATATACCCGTAAAATGGTCCAATTAATCCCCGTAAATTTAGTGTTAATATTGTGTGTAACAGAAAGTGTGCATTTTGTGGTTCGTTTCTTTACAACAAGCGATCGAAATTGAAATTCATATGTAAGTTGAACGGAACAAAATTGTCGTATTTGAAGCTTAATATTTTTGGTTTCTTTTTTATATTATAATGAAATACGGCACATAAATGTACATAATTCAGAGATTATAGCAACGATCTGTTAGTTTCTTGGTTTTCTGTTTTTTATTCAAATGATTTTACCGATCATTTTATAACGATACCCGTTTGGCACTTTTTCAACAATATCAAATAATTTCGAAACAAAACATAATTTCAATATAATTATATCGCCACACAACTTTCTGTGCATATATATAACTTACCCAGTCGAAGATAAAAAAAAAATTTGGCAGTTAATGGGTTAATTGGAAATAAAAAGTGAACCAAGATTCACTTTCGAAGAAAGAAAATTTATTTTAAAATGCTATTGGAAGCATACATTTTAAATTATATCATAAATTATTATTATATAAATTATAAATACATTTGACACGTAGATTCTTCCGCAGTTTAAATATTAATTACACCTGGATAAAAAGTGAAGAATCGTTCAAACTGTGTATACATTTTTTCGGGACACCCTGTGAAAATCATAGTTTACCTTCGAATACTATTGTAATTATAATAAATATTGGAAAGTGATGCAGAATATTAGTAGAAACAAGTTTTCGATTAAATTTAGGATTATTTTTTGTTCTTATTATTCAAGCTTTGATTAGGCATTATTGGTTGGTCCGACAATTCTACGCGTTGCAAGCGTAGGAAAAAGGTTTTCGACTGTCCGGTATCTACTCATCGCAGCCCAAAACGTTTTCAGTAGAACAATGTACCTTGGATCCTCGTGCGTTTCCCGATTTCGCCCCGTATGAGCTCTTTTCTTCCGCCCAGTGCCGTTTTTCTACCGTTTCTTTTTTTCTTTTTTCTTTTTTTTACTCCTTGCCCTTCCTTCTCTCTCCATTCCTTTTCCTACTTTTCTTTTTTATTATTATTATCCCCAGAGACTGGGAAGTTTCAATGGACTTTACCCAATAGCCTGTGCTTCCTAGTTGGCTTGAAGCTAATAAACTATAAATTCAGCCCCTTTCTTCCGATGTTTCTTTAACCCATAGCCCAACGTCGTCACAACTTCCTTAGCAATAAGAGGTCCCTCATGCTGTGTGGACAAATATCCAGAAAGATAAACATATTTTATATCGCGGTATCTAAGAATTCGAACGAAAATTTACACCCGCATAAAGCCGTGTATAAAAATTGCGTTACCCGATCGAACTCTATGATAATACATTTTTACGATCGACGTTATGCTTTTATAGACGCACTCGCGTTATTCCCAATTTATGGTTTTATGATATAAAACAAGGTGACGAGTATTATGATACGGTGTATTAGACGAAATTAACGCTCCATAAGTTGAATATTTTTTTTTTTTATCTATGAGAAGGAAAATAAGAATCGTTGACTGGAGTTTCTTGGATTCAATTAACGAGTAGAAACTAGTAATTGTTATGAGTATTTGGTTTGGTAATAAAGTAGAATAATGTAAAAGAAAAAAGATAATTTCGCGTGAGATTGCTCGATCTTTTGTAAACTACGAAATATTGCTTGGATTATTTTACTTTAACGGTAACGCGTTGACGACGGAACCTTATTTTTATAAATCTTATTAATGGAACAGAGTTACATCCTAAATCGAAGTTATATTTGTGTCTCAAACGCGGATCTTAAATTCTAAGCTGGAGCGATTATTTTGTCAATTTTACCTTTTTGGGATAAGAAATACAACATGGGAGAAATTTCGTCCGCAATATGTTAATATTAGTATTACAAACCTACCTGCATTTACTTTAAAAGTTCTANGCGGCTGTGCAGCTTGCATTTTCTCGTTTACTTCTTGTCATGGGAAACGGAAAGAAATGGTCCGGTCCGCGAACGAAGGAAAAAAGGAAAGAAACAGAGAAAAAAAATAATAGAAGAACGAGACAAGAGAGAAAGAGGATTTCGAGTGCGTCTCCTCTTTTCCGTTCGCGGATCCTCGTTGGACGAAGAAACGGTTCGAGGAGCAAGAAACAAGGGAAAAAGGGCAGAAAAAGGTCGGTGATAAATGTTTCAGAAGCCGACGCAATGACAAAACGTTTTGGGGTCGTGAAGTCACGATTCTGAGTAAGGACACCCCAATGTCTTTTCCGGCTGTACATAAAAATATACGATACGTGGTGTATCGTTCGTGATCCTTCGATACGATTAATGATGTACGTTTATTTGCTCAATTACAAGTCTTGGTTCCTCTTGTCTTTTAATTCCGACAATTAATTGATGGGATACTTGGAAAGATGTTCGTAAATTAGATCTTTTATATCGAGTTGTCACTGCGAATAAGGTTACTTCGGATCGTTCTGTGAATAATAAGAATATATTTTTTTTCTATTTTCTATTTTTTATGTTAGTCATTAATCTTCTGTTGTTCTTTCATTCGCCTACTAATTTTCTATTCCTTTTAATATATTTTATTATTATATCTTCAATTTTTTTATTTGCCTACTAATTTTCTATCCCTTCTTTTAATATATTTT
>SMSQ01020019.1:0-16525 GCA_019453375.1 Ctenoplectra terminalis | reverse complement strand
TGGAGCAAAACGGATCGTCGAGTCCAGCTCGACATAGGAGCGCAAAGAGTTAATGAAACGAATTTTTAAAATATACTCTTCATAGTTTCTTTATCTCCGAACTGCTCGCCCATTAGAAAATTATTTAACTACCAGAATAAATATAAATCTGTTACAGATATTTGAATAACGAATAAAGCGTTCCAACTGCAATCGTTGTTTCGACTAACCGATCGCGCGACGATTGATGAAACGATAATATTGTACACGCGTGTTCCTGTTAATTCGTCGAGTATAATGGCTCGCTTCGCGTTCCATTATCCCCGGCAAACTTCTACGAGCGAAACAAAATTTATCGGCCGAGTTCCGAGGGTGTATCTAAATCGCGCGATATCCTGTCCATTTTTACCGCGGTCTTCCCGTATCGTTTGCACGCCTCCAGCACCGGCCAAAATTTAATTATCGTTAACTAGGAGAGCGTAATGATTCACCGAACGTGCGCTCATCGAAATTCAATTCGACGAAACGATTTTCGCTCGTTGTCCTTTTTATTCCCGCTTATTTGTATAACCGACGCAGATTACAACGGGAAGCATCGTTTCAAAATCGGTACATTTCCCGCTCGGAATTGTTCTCCAGCGAATTATTGCAGATTTCACCACGAGCTTCCCTTCTCTATTCGCAGATTAAAGTTTCTCGAGCGTTGCGAACGGAAAATCCTATTCTTTGACCAACGAAATTTCTCCTGTTCGACGCTCGAATCTTTTTGTGGGCTTCTGTAAACCACGCTTCACGTTATTTCGAAACGTTTCCACTTTCCTTTTTTTCCCGCCCGTACTTCCAGGAGTAATCCTTTCCCTGTTGTATCGTATTGTTCTCTGCGACACAAAGTTTGGGAGCAAAAAAAGCAGAGGTTCTCCAAAGGGATGCGAAATCTTGAAGAGTAAAACTTAACAGACTTTGACAGAATTTACGGTTACGTTCGACCCTGGCTATTGTAACGAGATCTGTTTCGCTTTTCCAGTTCGTTTGCACTGGGAACCACGACTTTTATTGCTACAATAAGACTTCCGTGCGAACAAAGTAATGAGAACTTTCATTGTTACCTTCGTTTCCTGATGAAAATTTCGAAGATTACTTTTTTTTTTTTTCTTCCTGTTACGGAAAGAGGGTTTTGAAATAAAAAATATTTGTGATCTGAGGCAACAGTTGCCCTTTATTTTTTACATACGGTGGTAGTTTACGAAGCCGGTACGGGCAAATATATTTTTCTCAACGTAGATATTTCGCGAATTATATGGGGATATATTTATTAAAAAATTATTTCATTTAGCAGTTAAATAAGACGATGTATTATTTAAGGGATAATTTCTAAAGTATTTTATTTAATAACGATAAATAATGTACTAATCTAACCCTGTTATTTGTGTGCATTAAAACAATTTATGCAACAAGAAAGTAATTTTTTCTTATGACACACTTATTAAATATTAGCTAACAGCTTATTATGAAATTTAATAAGACACAGTGATTTATTAATCCTTGAAAGAAGTTGGTCTTACGAAGACACTTAAGTTTTTTCCCTCGTAATCATTGTTTCACATTTCTTCACTCTTGTAATTACGTTATCCAAAGTATCTAAAAATCTGAAATCCTCGTTAGTTGCTATCATAAAACTGCAAACATCTTCCTACCGTCATTAGTCAAACGTTTTTTCCTTTCATCACTCAACTAAGATAAACCATACAAGATCAACACCTATCTCCATAATTCTAACAAATTTATTTCCAGTTTTTCTTTTTTTCGAATTATTCTCGCTTGTTCTACACATATACCCCCAATCGAAAGTCTTAGAACACTCGCTTTAATAAAACGTTTCTAAGATCATTACATTAGGTTGTTCCAAAAGTTTCTTTCGTATTATTAATAAATAATGCATGCATAATATTTTATGTCTTACAATATATTATTATTTTGTATAGGGTTCATTTTGTTGTATACGCGATTTAATAACGCGATTTTGAGGCGTGTTACATAGTCTATGTCCGCCCTAGAGTATCTAGGCATAATGTTTTAAAATTTGAAGATCGGTTCAATAGTTCTCGAGCTTTGCGCGAACACAAAAATCGGTTCTCTTTTTATATAATAGTATAGATATATATTAGATAATATATATTGTATAAAATAAATTGGTAATTCCTATACACGTTAATTCCAAGTGTAACAACTCGTACAGGTTATGAAGTGTTCCCTTTTTAACTGTTTTTAGTGCCATATCGAATATTATAAATATAAATATTAATATTATAAATCCACGGATATTTATTTCAGCAAATTTCTTTTTTTTGTTTAGTTTACTTGAGATTCTTAAAAAAAAAAAAAAATGGGCCATCACTCTCCAAGTTATCCTATACTTTCTTCATCTTATAAAGTATTAGATTAGAAAATTTCAGACTCTTAACCCCTTGGCTTACGATTTCTTCAATCTTCATGCAAATTACCAATACTTATTCACGTCTTTGACAATCTGTCAAACGCAAAGTATTGAAATATTACATGTATTTTGTATTTGCTAATTTTCAATCTTGTAAATTTAAATTACAGTTAAAGTTAAAATTGAACTTTATCATAAATGTTGTGTGTTTTTATTGTATTTTATCCAGAATCGGCGCCACGAGTGTGACTCGTGGTTATAGGGCAAAGGGTTAAAATCTTAAATATCAGACTCTTAAAATAAATATCAGAATTTTCATCGACTAGATTTAGAGCAAATATAATAACTGTCCTAAGAGTTTTTAGAAGGGACATGCGTTACCGATCTAAATTATCTTCGCAACAATCGCTACCGGAAAATTTCAAAAGTTTCGAGAAATTGAGCGTCGAAGTTAAAGACTGCGGATTCTGATCGAAAAACACAAACGTTTACGAAGAACGCGAGAACTTCGTGCCGTAGAAATTGCGGCCACCGGAAGCTGGACGAATTTTGACGGGGAGCAGAGGGCCACCGACAAATAAGGTCCCTTTTGAAAAGTTTGCCACGATTACTCTGCCATCAGAAAAGTGGCAACCGGTCCAAAAAGACTTGCTCGTTGGTTCCTCGAAAAGTTCAACCTTCCTTTTCAATGTGTTTTCTCTGCTCGATGGAAACGAGCTACAAGACCTGCGCATTTCGTGGAAACTTCGCGCGATGGACGATCAAGCGAAGATTTCTTCGATCCGGCGAATCAGCGAGTTCCCTTGCGAGCAATTCTTTTTTTCAATATTTATTGAGTCAAAATCCGTGAACACTGCGAGGACACAGGAAATCGTCATGGAAACAGAAGTTTATTTTTTGTGTAATTTCTTCCATTCTTTTGAAGAACAGAGGTTGAA
The DNA here is from genome assembly GCA_019453375.1 of Ctenoplectra terminalis. NCBI lineage: Eukaryota > Metazoa > Arthropoda > Insecta > Hymenoptera > Apidae > Ctenoplectra > Ctenoplectra terminalis. Next base: position 13,174 of record SMSQ01020019.1, on the reverse strand, counting down.
GTATATTTTTTGATATTTACTTAGCTCAATGTTTTTCACGTTCTTCCTTATTATCTTCCTTATATATTAATACGATGAGCCTGCTGTTAAATTTATGAACTTTTCAGTTTTGTCTTATTTATGTAATACGTAATTAGTTCCGGCTTCCTATGGCTGAAGAGTTTGAAATGAGCATCACAAATTTGTTTCCTTTTTTCGTAACCAGTTGAATAAAACATCCCTTACAATGAAATTAAAAAATATCTTCCTATTATTCTAGCTGTTAATAATATTTCTAAATCTCCTGAATTTCAACACTTCTAAATATTAATAAATTGAATTCTTCTAAATCTTATCTCTCATGTATAAAAATAATAAACCTGCGCCGAAAAAATATTTTTAAATCTCCTGTCGCTCAAAAGCGATTCCAACTCTTCTAGCTATTAATAAACACAGTTTTTCTAAATCTTATCTCTCACATACAAAAATAATAAAATTGCTCTGAAAAAATATTTTAATATCTCCTGAATTCCAACACTTCTAACCATTAATAAATTTAATTCTTCTAAATCTAATCTCTCACACACATAAATAATAAACTTGTTTTGAAAAAATATTTCCAAATCCCCCGAATGCCAATACTTCTAACCATTAATAAACTCAATTCTTCTAAATCTAATCTTTCGCACACAAAAATAGTAAACTTGCGCCGAAAAAAACCTTTTCAAATCTCCTGTCGCTTAAAACCAGCTCCACCTCTTATAGCTATTAATAAACACAGTTCGTCTAAATCTTATCTCTCGCGCACGAAAAATAATAAACCTTCGCCGAGAAGAAATATTTCCAAATCTCCTGTCGCTTAGAAATAATCCACGTGTCCCCTTTAAGTTCGCAAAGTTTCACGTCACCTTTTCATACATTAAGCCCCAGACAGGAGGAAAAAGAGGAACAAGCAATTAGCTGTAATTGCATCTAATCAGCAGTAACATTCGTTCGCCGAGGCGTACCTAACGTGAAAGGGCAAAGAAAATCCCTTCGCTAAGTGGCGCGGTTCCAGCGCGAACTTTAAAGGAGCTTAGCTTGTTAATTAAAAAACTGTTTCTATTCGAATTGGTAAGCAACGCGTTCCAGCCGAGGGAACTCGGCATGGCGGCGAACTCATAAACGTTCACAGAGGTCTTCATCCGAGGCTCTTTGTTCAGAGGATCCATTATGCAGGGCTCTTCTTTATCCAGGACTTTCAAGCTGCGTTCTGCGCTCGTCTGGCTTTTCGTTGTCGGCCCGTGCAGCGCACCAAGAAATCCATGTATCTTTTATTCTCCGCTATTCCTCCTCCTCCTACCGCCTCCACCCTCCTTTTAGCCCAGTTATTATTTTCCGTATGAAAAGCTCCCCTAATGTTCAGGTTGCCTTAACCGGGACACTGGTCGTCTTTCGTATTCTCTTACCTCTTCGCCTATTAAATTTTCGGTGAGAATATTTACTTTCTCGTATGCGTTCGGTAGATAATTATGTCTTGCTGTTCGTTAATTGTTATAGGAGAGGAAATATGTGATGTTTTTCTTGTTTCTTTTTTTTCTATTCTCTTTATATCGGCTTTCAGAACCGTCTCTGTTGGCCCCTTTTTCCTTCCCGTTGTCCTGTAACCTAACCTCTTTCCTACCTCCGACTTCTTATCAATACGTGTTCTCACTTATTACACTTCTTTCTCCCACGCCTCTATTTATACGCAATCTACTATGTCTAAATTTCCTAAACTACTTACTATCTACCTATTCTTCTAATCCTACCCTAATTAATATATAAAAAATTCTCGCACTATTCCGCTTCCTTTACACTCACATGCACGCCCTCTAACCAATTCCGTTTTTTTTTGTTTCTTATAAATGGTTATTTTGCTGGTTATTTAATACTAGGACTAACTGCCGATTTAACCCTTTGAGCGCTGTGAACGCGTATATGGGTTTCCACACAACCATTCAATTTAGGCCATGAACGCGTATATGGGTTCCCACACAACCATTCAATTTGGGCCTAGTATGCGCTTCGTTGTAAAAAGTAGGCAGCCCCGCCAGTGATTCATCGTAAATAGTAGGCGGCCCACAGCACACGCTTAACTTCGCACAACTCAGCGCTCAAAGGGTTAAGTATACTTTTTCTTGTATCGAAGACATCTGTGGCTCGAGGAGGAAATAGGATAGGAAGGGTGTTTTGTTCGGTGCCTCCTAGCGGACTCGTAAGTCATCCTAGCAGGCTCGTGACTTAACACGTTAAGCGTCACGTCGGTCCCTGTGGACCGACGCTCAAATTTTCGTTTAGGCGTCGTTGGTTTCTAAGGACCGACAGTATCAATTTCGAGAAATAATACCTTATAATTCATTAATGGGTTTTATTAAATCACATTAAACAAAGATACGACTTTCTTTTGTAGGCCTTTACAATTTTCTTCTTAAATTCTTAACTGTTTTACGATCAGATGTTTTTTAATTAGTATCACAGTGTGACTTAAAAGTTACAAACTGATGTATCTATATTTTAAAAAATTAATTTTCTTTAGTTAAGCAGGACTCAACGCATAGCATGACACAGGTTCTCAGAGAACTCCGAGTCACATAAGTTGTTCGTGTACCGGTTAACATAAATTTCTTTACAGAATTCAATTCAGGATATTGGTTTGTAAGTCGAAAAATAAAAATTCCGACTAACGGCTCGAATTTTTGTATTAAAGACAAACCGTATAAAATCTGGTACACAATTTTCTATTATTTCACAGCGATGTAATTTTCGTACCAAACTTTCCCTTTCGACAAATTTCTATCGGAACCGTAAAAGAAATTGTTTTGAAAATTCGAAATTTTCTAAATAAAGAAACTGAAACAACAATGCGAAAGGAAAGTTGCCCGTCTTCTTTCATGGTCGCTTAAACTTCTCGTTCGAAAGTATTTTAAGGATCGTGGAATTACAAAAATCCACGTCGGCAATCATTATTCGACGGGCGTATCGCGCGGAAATTGCATTTCCGTCCGCGAGGCACGCGAACTTGGTTGCGTCGAACCAGCAGCTCCTTAATTCCGTATGAACTTTCGAACGGCCGTTGTAAACTCGGCTCCATCAGAAGTGAAACCGTGCCAAACTACGGGACGTTTACCTTATTATCGAAGTTCAACAAACAACAGCTTCGAGTCACCGCGTCGATCGTCGAAACAACACGACGTTAAAAGTCGTATCATCTTTCGAAAGTTTGCCCCGTGATCGGGAGAAAGGTTTTTCAGGAGGGATTAAACAAACTTCGTGGGAGTTTGGAAATTAAAAGGTTTCCTCCACGGATGAAAGACGTTACCGGGTATTCCACGAAACAGATTCCGGTTTTATTTACAGTTTCCTTTTGAATGATTCGGTATCTTTTGTCGTGCTTGGTGTAGCTGTGGCATGCNTGTACCGGTTAACATAAATTTCTTTACAGAATTCAATTCAGGATATTGGTTTGTAAGTCGAAAAATAAAAATTCCGACTAACGGCTCGAATTTTTGTATTAAAGACAAACCGTATAAAATCTGGTACACAATTTTCTATTATTTCACAGCGATGTAATTTTCGTACCAAACTTTCCCTTTCGACAAATTTCTATCGGAACCGTAAAAGAAATTGTTTTGAAAATTCGAAATTTTCTAAATAAAGAAACTGAAACAACAATGCGAAAGGAAAGTTGCCCGTCTTCTTTCATGGTCGCTTAAACTTCTCGTTCGAAAGTATTTTAAGGATCGTGGAATTACAAAAATCCACGTCGGCAATCATTATTCGACGGGCGTATCGCGCGGAAATTGCATTTCCGTCCGCGAGGCACGCGAACTTGGTTGCGTCGAACCAGCAGCTCCTTAATTCCGTATGAACTTTCGAACGGCCGTTGTAAACTCGGCTCCATCAGAAGTGAAACCGTGCCAAACTACGGGACGTTTACCTTATTATCGAAGTTCAACAAACAACAGCTTCGAGTCACCGCGTCGATCGTCGAAACAACACGACGTTAAAAGTCGTATCATCTTTCGAAAGTTTGCCCCGTGATCGGGAGAAAGGTTTTTCAGGAGGGATTAAACAAACTTCGTGGGAGTTTGGAAATTAAAAGGTTTCCTCCACGGATGAAAGACGTTACCGGGTATTNCGATCGTCGAAACAACACGACGTTAAAAGTCGTATCATCTTTCGAAAGTTTGCCCCGTGATCGAGAGAAAGGTTTTTCAGGAGGGATTAAACAAACTTCGTGGGAGTTTGGAAATTAAAAGGTTTCCTCCACGGATGAAAGACGTTACCGGGTATCCCACGAAACAGATTCCGGTTTTATTTACAGTTTCCTTTTGAATGATTCTTTTATCGTGCTTGGTGTAGCTGTGGCATGTATCGTTTTGAGAAATATTTTTCCAAATATTTTGCAGAAACCTTTGCTTAACATCTTCGAGAATCTGTATAGCTTCTCTGTGTTGCGTCAAGATTATAACGTTCGAAACTTTCTTTCTAATCTATGCAACCAAAGAATTGCTTTCGTCGATATTCAAATGTTGGAAATTTATGTTCGAGTTTCGAATTGAAGAAATTTCATCGGTCAGTTTACAAGTTCCCTAAAATTTGTTTCGTCCCGAAATTAATTCATAGATTTCGAGAGGTTCTTCCGTTAACACGTTAAACGCCATGTCGATTCTAGTCGACTTTCCGTTAGGCTGTGTGCTGTGATACTAATTTAAAAACATTTTATCGCAAAATGGTTAAGAATTTAAGAAGAAAATTGTAGAGATCTGCGAAAGAAAGTGGTATCTTTGCGTAATGGCATTTAATAAAATCTACTAATGAAATATAAGATATTATTTTTTGAAACTAATACTGTCAGTCCTCTGAAATCGGCGACGTTTAAACGAAAATCTCAGCGTCGGTCCGCAGGGACCGGCGTAACGCTTAACGTGTTAAGATGAATTTTATCATTCATTTTATCAATTAGATCATTAAAATAATATCTTGTTCGCACAGTTGATACTATCAATCTGTCCTGGGAAATATTGCGCGTCTCAAAATCCAAATTTCTTGAAATCAAATGAAAGATCCAAATGTAAACAATTTTTTAATTATTTCGAGATCTTTCAAACGATGTATCACTGCACAAATATTTTATTTAAATAAAAGTTTTAAACTTAGCTGGAAACAGAGTGACCAAAGTTATAGCGATCAAGCAATATTTCCCAAGAAGTCCTAACATTTTCAATTCAGAAATTACCTATTGTGTCCACGATTATTAAATCTCGCATAGAAAGGAAGCAACGTATAAATTCGAGCAACTTTTATCGTTCCATCAAAACGCTTCTGAAATGTTTCAATTCTCTGCAAGCTCTTACTCCCTGTCATCGTAAATATTAATTCCACGATACCACAAGTACCCATCGCGCCAGCCTCCGAAACACCACCGTTTCATTTTTAAAAGCCCATCGAAAAATAAACGAACCACTGAAAAAGTGGCCAATGTAAAAAAAAATCGTGGCCGTACAATTCTGGAGCCACGATAATATTCATGGTGCTCCGCGCAGCGCGCATCGTTTCACGAACAAGTTGCAGCAAAATGGCCGCGTCACACGAATCGATTCCGTCCAGCCGGATCCAAGAAGCAATTTAATGATTGCGTTTGCACAAGACCCAAAAATAGCCGGTCGCATTGTCTCGGTTAAGCTTCCGTTCAATCGCCTCTGCGGAAATCCTGCGTCCGTGGTCGGAAAATCGTCGTCGATACCGCGAAAAAGAAGCAACCACGATGCAACTCGGTTCTCGGGGGAAATTGGGTCTAGCTTGGTCGACGAATCGGTTAATATGCATTATTCAGCCAATAACTCTGGATGGCGTGACGCGTAAACGGCGCGTTTACTGCAACCCTTCTATAGAACGTCACGCGAGCCGCGGAATTTCAAATTAACCAGACGATAACTCGTCCTCCGTTAATAAATATAAATCGCACGGTGGTGATTAATGCGAGATTTATAATGGGAATAGACATCGCTGGGACGAGTTAAGCGGTTGGAATTTTTTTTTTTTTTTTTCCTAACGATGCGTGAAGAGTTTATCCGCATCGATATTTCGCGAAGATTGAACGTTTCTTCGTCATCTTTCTTATCCCGTTGAGGCTGAAAATTCATTGTGTCAGATGCTCATTTTGTGGAAATTATTAATTTGCTGGATGATAGCTGGATAATTTTTTGTCACTGTGTTGTTTTAATCATTCGATGGTTTAGACGTGAAGCTTGTAAATCTGAAGCTAAGGTGTTTCACAAGATGGCGACGGTATAGGTTAGGATACGGTGTTCTTTATCTTGGATTACGAATGAAAAAACGGAAAGTAAAGTAGGATATAGTTTGCTGAAATGTAATCTCTGCATCAGATTGGGTAGGATTAAAAACAAGACTGGTAAAAATGAAAAGTTTCTTAAAAAGGTGGAATAAGGTCTCATAACAATTATTAGCAGGAATATTAGATAAAAATAATTAAAAAAAAATATTAGACTCTTGCATAAAAATATTAGACCGAATGTAATAAATGCACGATGACTACGGTCTACGTATATTTGATCGAGGAGAATATATAAACGAAGTTTGAGATTAAACGTACAAATTGCACTACTTGTTGAAATATTCAAGGAACTAGTTTTACCGGTCACGTTCAATTCATTAAAAGAGAAAGAAGAAGAAAAAAAGGAAAACGTATCAAATTTAACCGAATTTACGCGACGATATTCGAAAGAACTCCAGATGGTTCGAGCAGCACAGCGATTAAGGAATTCAATTAAGAAACTTTTATCTCGCGACTCTTAACAAGCTGTGTTTCCGTACTCTTTCATTTATTCTTCACGCGCTCGAATGCAAACGCCAGCTTTTGACCGGCTATGTTTTCACTCCAAACTTGGCTGCACACGGAAAATGCAACGCGACGCGTCCTTCCAAGTTGCACGCCACCTCTTGCAGATGGCAATTACGAAAAGCCCGTGCAACATTTATGCCAAAAGTTTCGCACGTGGCTGGTTCGCGAGAGCAATGCTACGTGTAACTATACCCGACAGATGAGCATGAAGAGCACAGTCAAACTTATTGAATTCAAACCACTGTAACGACATGTTACTTGAACCCTACGTAACCGTACGCTTATATTTGTCAACGCATAATCGTATAAAAAACANTAGGATTAAAAACAAGACTGGTAAAAATGAAAAGTTTCTTAAAAAGGTGGAATAAGGTCTCATAACAATTATTAGCAGGAATATTAGATAAAAATAATTAAAAAAAAATATTAGACTCTTGCATAAAAATATTAGACCGAATGTAATAAATGCACGATGACGACGGTCTACGTATATTTGATCGAGGAGAATATATAAACGAAGTTTGAGATTAAACGTACAAATTGCACTACTTGTTGAAATATTCAAGGAACTACTTTTACCGGTCACGTTCAATTCATTAAAAGAGAAAGAAGAAGAAAAAAAGGAAAACGTATCAAATTTAACCGAATTTACGCGACGATATTCGAAAGAACTCCAGATGGTTCGAGCAGCACAGCGATTAAGGAATTCAATTAAGAAACTTTTATCTCGCGACTCTTAACAAGCTGTGTTTCCGTACTCTTTCATTTATTCTTCACGCGCTCGAATGCAAACGCCAGCTTTTGACCGGCTATGTTTTCACTCCAAACTTGGCTGCACACGGAAAATGCAACGCGACGCGTCCTTCCAAGTTGCACGCCACCTCTTGCAGATGGCAATTACGAAAAGCCCGTGCAACATTTATGCCAAAAGTTTCGCACGTGGCTGGTTCGCGAGAGCAATGCTACGTGTAACTATACCCGACAGATGAGCATGAAGAGCACAGTCAAACTTATTGAATTCAAACCACTGTAACGACATGTTACTTGAACCCTACGTAACCGTACGCTTATATTTGTCAACGCATAATCGTATAAAAAACAATAACGAATTGCGTTCGAACAGGAAGAAAATAAATATACATTTCTTTTTCAACTATTCTTTTTTTGGTTCCTCCGTTAACACTAAAACTACCGACGAATTAAAGTAAACCTATTTGTACCCCAAGAAACAAAAATTATAGGTGTTCTAAAAAATATATAACGTAAGAAAAACAAATCTTTATGAATATTTTTATAGAAAATTATGAAAACCGTACCTATTAAGTTCCAAATAAGATATCCTACTATTTTTAATACTACGAACATAAAAATACAACATAAAAATACTCGATAGCTTCAAATCTATTATTTCAATTAAATTATTACTATTTATTCTAAACACAGTTCACGTATTAACCCTTTCGCTACGAAGAGCGTATATACACGCCTTTAAAAATGATAAAAGTGTGCATAGACGTTTCTCGTACCATATAATTATTTATATTTTCATTTACATACGATCTGCTGTCATTCGTTAAACAATATACTTATATTTTGCTCTTATATTTTTGTTATATCAACAAAAACTCTTTCAATTCTGAGAGCACCGTAGCGAAAGGGTTAGCTATTGTTAAAAAAAATTCCAATTATATTTAAAACGACGAATTTTGTTCGTCGAAGTTAAAAAAATTTTGTTATAAATTTAGCGATCCATAAAAAATTGGCTAAATCCAATGCAACTCGGGCAAACACTTTCAACGTGAAGTGTGAAGACATCAAAGAACCGACCAGATTTATAGCACAGGTCAACGAACACTGCCAACAGTATCTGTTACATGCACGTGTCTATACACTCATCTTATGTCTAAATTCCACTAGGTGTGATGTATCGTAAACTTGAAACGACAGGCATGGCCTCATCTCAAGATATTTTTGACCTTCCCTAGAATACCCGTGTCTCATTCAGAAGCAGTAAACTTCTAAACAACTAACTTACGCTCTCCGAAAACTTCGCGAGCTCGTATTCCCTGTACTCCGGAAAATCAGGCGTCATATTTTTGTCACAGAAAATTTCAATGGCAAGAAGAAGATCCATCAAATCCATAATTTCAGAAAGATATTTCGAATTCACAGCTCTTCGAATGATAATTGGGAACATTAAATTTTATTACACTTGCTAGAAATTTGCCTCAATGGGATTCACAACCTTATCGGAAAGTTCTGAACTTCCTAGACGCTGTTAGCAATAAACTTGTGAACGAAAATAGATAAAGCTAAAAAATTGCCAGATTTATCGTCGATAGAATATTTATGAAATTAGAGGAACAGAGGAATAGGAGAACGAAGAAAATATGTTCTTCGAATAAGTTGCAATTGTGAAATTACCTNTAATTTTTTCCGTTCAAAATAAAATTTCTCTTCTTCAGTGATATAGAATCGTACGGAGTGCAAAGGGTTAATAAACTATTTTCAAAAGCTTACCGAAATTCTTTTAATTATCGTATTCTTTTTATTGAAAACGCATCTACGTTGATAAACTCCTATCAAATTTAATTTTAATATAAAAGAATATTCTTAGAACGTTAAACCTGAAAGAAACGAGGCAAATTAGAATGTCGAGACCAGTTTGAGGTAAAGGTGCAAAGGGTTAAACACTTGTGTATAATTTCCCAAGAATCGACGCGTATCAGTCACCAAGATTGCTTTGTCAGAGAACACAAGATGACAGCGCAAGTTCCATCTCGTACATGAAAATGCGCGCGACGAATGAAATTCCACCTCGCAATTTCCATCTCTGGGCCGGCCAGTCCGAGCTGCGAAACACCTTCTTCTTGTTCCGGCCGCGATAAATTATGCATCAGCCCGGTTGCTCCTTCCTCGTCTTCCTTTGGGCTCGCGTTTTCTCGCTTTCCGCTCCCTGTCCGGTGGGAGAAGTTTTCCGGTGGAACGAGCTACCGTCGGCCAAGTGGATTAAAAATTGTTACGGGACTTTCATAAATATTTACAAGATGTATCTGGCTGGATAGCGAGAGCGTGTTCGTCGAATTAATTGAACTGGCCCGGCCTCGACTTAAATGTAGATGACACGTAGCGGTTGATAATAGTCTCCTCGTGGTTCGACAAGTCTCAATTCTCAAGATCGATGGTGTTCTGTTGCTTCAGAACAGTTGTTAGTTGAACGAGTACTTTTAAGGCTTGTTTCTTCAATTTAATCCTTCAACCACGGACGATTTTCTTTTTTTTTATAAAATCGTGGGCTGATATTATAATAATAATCGTGGACTAATATTATAGTAATAATCGTGGACTAATATTATAATAATAATCGTAGACTAATATTATAATAATAATCGTGGACTAATATTATAGTAATAATCGTGAACTAATATTATAATAATAATCGTAGGCTAATATTATAGTAATAATTATGGACTAATATTATAGTAATAATCGTGGACTAATATTATAATAATAATCGTGGACTAGTATTAGAATAATAATCGTGGACTAATATTATAATAATAATCGATTAATCCTTAACTCGCAAGATCGAACTTGACACAAACCAAATGTTTCAACTTCCAAAAAGTTAAGAAATTAAATTTTTTAATTTAATCGACGAAACAGGAAATCAAAATCTACGTGATATCGAATATTAATACAGATAAATAAAATTGTATTTGCGAGAATGCATAAAAATGAACAAGCATCCAAAGGTAAGGAGATTTTTACCTCCAGTTAAGGGTTGAGCAAAATAAATTCCTAAATCTCCATTTAAATTGAAATATCTCAACAACCATGAATAAACTCTTATGCGAGGTATCGTATAACAAAATTTCTTAATTATTCAATAATTTAAAACACATCAAACAAAATTCTGCTGTAACAGAGTTCAATAGATTCAGTATATCATCAGTACGTCCTTTATTATTATTACAACAACAAAGTGCAACGTGCATCCTATTTTCCATAATCCCTAGTGACCAAGACAGCTGCTATGAATAATCCCGTGGCTAAAGAAGAGTACCTTAAAGAGAAATTTTCATTGATCCCCGATAGTGATTACAGGGTGGCCGTCATCCCCGGTTAATACTGTCTCGATGATCGCCAGTCGATTCTTTGACATGGAAAATATACGTAAAGGGAAACCGACAAAAGGAGCTATCGTGAAGAGAGATCAGAGATTAAATCCAGTTTTATCAGGACGCTCTTTGATGTCGCGAACTGCTTGATAATCAGTCGGTGGTCTGCAATATATCACCGAGATGAATTCTTCAGATGTGCCCGTCACAGAGAGTGCGCCGGGCCGGAGTTCACCGAATTCCATAAAAACGGGACATTATTGCTCTCAAATATGCGTTTCGCCCTTCTTATGAAAAACCTTATCCCCCGTAGCCTCGCCACCCCTTTTTTCCGCTCCCTTCTACCCTTTCTCTCGTCCTTTACCACCGCTTTTGCCACATCGCGTTTCGTGAAAAGCAAATTTAATGTCGGTTCGGTAACGAGTATGAATTTCATTGAAGTATCCCATTACAATTTATTTCTATTTCTTTTTTTTTTTCTTTTTATTGGAATATTCGATGGCATTTAGATCTTCGGTGATCTAATAAATGGTGTATTTGATGCTGCACCAGGTTCCATGGCGGAAGAAACGTGGAATTAATAGTAATTAGTTTCTTCAAAGGCGAATTTTTTCGAGTTTTGAAAACTTCGAAGAACGAAGGGATTATGGAATATTTTTGTTAAAACTGAGTCTTTTTTTTACATAGATGTTATTTTAAAAAGACCAAAAAGTAACACTATAATATTGAATAATAATAATATTGATACTTAATATATATTATTATCATTTTTAAACTTAGTTTTCCAGAAATTTAACATCTATAATTCAAGAATATAAGAATAATTTTTAAATTCAATTTTCCGGAAATTTAACATCTATAATTCAACACCTTTATCTTCCCAAGTTCTCAATTTTAATATTAAAACTATTAAAGCGGACAAATGATCGGTTAGCAATTTCCCACAGAAATTCTATAAACCCTGAACAGTAGATTTTTCAGTATTTTCCATTATTTTCTTTAAAATACATAATTATAAATTGTTCCTCATGAATTATGTATTTTTACAAATATCTATTATCGTTGTTTCTTTGGTACAAACCGGTACACTTTAACCGTCCATACTTTCAGTGTTAATATTCCAAAGTAAATAACTACCCAATGCAAACGAAACCAGAATTTTGTCACAAGTTTGGCAAAATAACAAAGCCACTAAAAATAGCAATATATCATCTTGCTATTATAAAATAGCAATTTATCTGATGGAATCCGCTTACAATTAATTTGCCGTTTAAAACACGAAAAGCCAAAAGTTTCTAAAAGTTGGCGAACAGGTCAAAGACACCCGGATTATCACAGAGCAATCCACCATTCAGGCAGGGAATTCGTTGGGAATGTCGTCGATACCGGAAACGTTCGTTGCGGGCGTCATTATCCGGGAAATCAAGGACATGCTGACGCACATTCCACGATACCTAAAGAGGATCAGTTCCATGGAGGGCGAAACGATGGTCTCTGAGCAAGCAAATCGAACGTAACGATGTCCGCAGCGTGCCACGGATAAAACGAAACGACACGGGATTCCACTGGATTTTCGCATAATGGCGCAACGGTATTTGCAAGCGGCAGGGAACACTCGCCTCTCGACTTCACTGAATAACATCAAATGTTCGCCCTATAAAATTGCACGGGAATCGATATCGTTTCGGGTCGTACAATCCTCCAACGTTTTTGGACACAATTTTTCGATTTACCAAAACGTGCGTACTACTAGACGAAGAAGAAAAAAAAACAAAAGAAACTAATCGAAAGACTGATATTGGTACGATGGTTACTGTTGGCGGGCTCTTATCGTACGGTCAATTTGATATTTTTATTTCTGGTTTCTTTTTTTTTTATTAATTTCTACTGGACGCAAGAATTTTGTCTAAAGTAACAGTTATTTGAAATCTACGAGTCGTATTTACAAGGAATGTTAGAGAGTCGACACACGCCGATTTTAATGAAATTTTGAAAAATATTGGACACGTATTTTTTTTTATATTGGCCATCGTTATTTTTAAAGGGGTGATATTAGCTCTTAAAATAAGGGGTGGAAAACGTATTTAACAGTATATTTTGAAAACTATGGGAGATAAAAAGAAAGTTTGTGTACGGTTTGTCTACTTTTTAATGCAGAACCCGGCTGTGTAAAGAGTTTAAAAAAAAA
>SMSQ01020016.1:0-18015 GCA_019453375.1 Ctenoplectra terminalis | reverse complement strand
TTGCATACCTTACCTTGCCTTTTTATGTTTTCATATCCTTCCGGCTGTGTCATGTAAACGGTTTCTTTTAGGTGTCCGTTTAGAAAAGCCGCCTTGGCATCAAAATGCTTAATAATTAAATTTTGTTCACCTGCAATGGTTAAAAGTGTCCGGAATGTGGTTTGCCTTACCACAGGTGCAAAAACTTCATCGTAGTCCGTCCCGTATTTTTGTGAGAATCATCGGGCCACGAGTCTCGCCTTATACCTGTCGGGTCCTTGCGCATTCCGTTTGTTTTTGAAAACCCATTTGCAGGTGACAATATTTCTTCCCTCTGGCGCCGGCACAATGTCCCATGTGTCGTTCTGCAATAATGATTCAATTTCTTCGTCCATTGCCTTCTGCCACTCTTTCCTATTGACACTGGTCAGTGCCTCTCTTCTGCTCCTGGGATCTTCCTTTAGTTCTTCTACTAATTTCGTAGTTGCCATATACCTTTGTGGTGGTACTCCTCTGTTTGATCGTATCCGACCTCCTGTAGTTAATGGCTGCTGTCTGTTTCATGGATAGATAGTTGACTTGTAGGCATTTCTTTCTCATTGCTTATTCCTTGCGCACTTTCGGTGATTTTATTTCGCGGAAAAACTATTTCGTCACAAGCCGTTACGATCCAAGCTTGAACCGAATCAACCTTATCGAGTAAAATTACATCCCGATTAATTTTCAATCGATCCGTCTTTGTATCTATGAATCGGAAAGCTTTAGATTCTTCTGAATAGCCAACGAATGTTAATTTTTGCGCTTTGTCGTCTAGTTTCCTACGTTACTCCTTGGGAATCTGCACATAGGCATCGCAACCGAAAACATGCAAATCTCCAACATCTGGTTTTTTTGAACACCACAGTTCGTAAGGTGTAAGGTTTTGCAGGAAATTCGCCGTATTTACTGCTTCGCCCCAATACTTTTTGTCTAAACTTGCGTCGAAAAGCATGAATCTTGCCATTTCGAGCAGTGACTTGTTCTTGCGTTCAGCGATTCTATTCTGTTGAGGCGAGTATGCAGCCGTACACTGAATTTTAGTTCCACGATTCTTTAAATAGTTCTGTAATTCAGTGTTCACATATTCCCTTCCTCGATTCGACTTTATACATTTCGGGGTTTTATTGAATTGTGTTCTTGCCATTTCAATGTAGTGCCTGATAAACGTACCTGCTTCNAAAAATTCCAATATATCCGTATTTTTTGTTTATACCAATAGTTTGTGTATAAAAATTTTTATGAGAATACTTCAATGTTTTATAAAAAAAATTTGCAATTTAATGTTAATTTGCAAAAAATTGTATGAACAAATGAATTGTTCAAAAATTTCTTTTTACCGTATAATTGGCCTTTCAAAACCACACATTTTGCATTTTGGATTTTTTCTCTACGCCAAACAGTTTTCGAGATATTCGCAAAAATGTGATTTTCAACCCAACTTTGAGGGGTGTTTTCACCCCTTCAGCATGGATCATTGCAGATAAAAAAAAATACGTGTCAAATATTTTTTCGAGTTCTATAACATATAAAAATTTCATCAAAATCGGCGTGTGTCTTTCGGGTGATGTCCCTTGTAAGTCCTTTATCGCACTTGGGTCACGGTGTCCAAAACGTCTGTGCCACGTGTGTTGACAGTGAGCGTTGTGCTGAATGTTTATCGCTGTACAGGCCCTTTCAACGGTCGTCCGTATTTCGTACAAATCCTGTACACCGGTTCCAAGTCGTGCGATGGCTTGAATTTTACCGTTCTTTACTACTTTACAAGTGTCCCCTTCGAAACTTAGTCCGTACCCGTCTTTCGTTAATTTCTTCACGGATAATAAACTTGAGCCGAAATATGGAACGTAAAGCACATCACGCACTTTTACCTTTTTAACTTTACCATCGACGATGCACTCGATGACACCCGAACCGATACCCCGCACTTCACTTCTTTTGTTCACCTCTGCTAACTGTACATAGCTTTTAGCACTTTGGTCAAACTCAGTGAAAAAATCCCTCGATGCGGTCATGTGGCTCGTTGCCCCTGAATCGACGTACCAGGAATTTCCTTTTTCTTCTTTTGATTTAAGACTTAGACATGTTTTTCCGAGAAATCCTTTTGTTGGCTTGGGCCCGNGATTGGCCTTCATGTGCGTTGTCTTTAATGCTGCTTCATCACTGATTCCTGTACCTTGAGTTTCTTTTCTTCTTCTGTATTCATCGATTAGTCTTCCCTTGACGAAATCCAAAGTAAAATCCTTTTCGCATCTACTTTCCAAACTGGTAATCAGCGCGTTGTACGAGTCCGGTAAACTGCTGAGAAGTAACGATGCCTTTAATTTATCTTTCAATTCTTCTCCTAATGCCGTTAGTTTATTCGTGAGCGTCAACATTTCTGATACGTGTTTTTCCATATCACCACCTTCGGGTAGACGCAATTTAAATATTCTTTTATATAAGAATATCACACTAGATAGCGTTGCCTTTTGGTGATGGTCCTTGAGCTTGTCCCAAGATTCACGCGCAGTTCTTGCGCCCTGAATGTGCACTAGTTGGTTGTCTTCGATGAGAAGTCCTATAGTTGCACGAGCTCGATCATCTCGTCTGGTACACGCTGCACCCGCTGGTATTGGCGCTTCACTCTTTATCACATCCTACAGTTCTTCTCTTATTAGAAGTAACTCCATTTTCTAGCTCCACATAGAATAGTTTTCCCCATTTAACTTTTGGACAGCCACTCGCAAGGAATCTGCCATGCTTGCTATAATATTCACACTATCACTTTACACTTTTATTGTCCGTGTCCTTTATTTTTACTNAAAAAAAAAAAAAAAGAAACAATAATCTTTTTTGTTTCTCATAATATACTTTTCAAAATAATATTGTAGAATAAATTTTAATAAAATATCAACCACATATCTATCTTCTGGTTTCGCTTTTTCGTATTTTATCAAGCAATCTATACTATTACGTACTGCTTGAGCCCAAATATGTAGCGAACCATCTTTCTTTTGAGATGAAAATAATTCTGTGGCGATACTAGTAAAAAAAGGAGGAATACAGTACTCCAGAAGTGCCATCCATTTCTTCTTCGGCTAAATGCGCTAATTCAGAAATAACCGACGATGTATGTGAAAACTGAAACTTATCTAGAGTTAACAAAGTTTCTGAAAATAAATGTGTAGGACTCAAAATTTAGTTGAATTATATATAATAATATCAATTAATTTTTTTTTCTTAAAAATGTATAAGAATTTGTTATATTTTTCGTTGGAATATTTATTAAAATGGTAAAACAGCGTTTACTGTGGAAACTGTTTTATTCTTAATAAAATCGCAGGTGGAAAAATACACGTATCCTAGGAAATAGATTTTGTTGAGTAAAAATGAGAAATGTAAAAATACTATTGCAATTGGAAAACTATACAAAGAAATATAATGTTAAAACGGTGTCGGTCTTCAATGTGGGAGTGCTGGCGGCTAAAATAGACTGACTAGTCCTCAGGAATCCTCGGGCTGGTCAGCAGAAAGTGCAATAAAGCACAGGTGAAAAAAGACCTTGCAGCTGGTAGGTCTTATGCGTTGCGGGGGCATGCACATATTCTCGGTGAATCCCAACATTTTTAAATTAAAAAGTATCGTAAAATTGACATCTTGTTAAAAAAATGCAGAAAATCACGTAATTGGATGATATCCTTAAAAAAATTGATGGGTGTGGCCTGTGTAAACAGTCGCCTCGTCCCTGCGAACGACAGATCGCGAGAGTGTCGCCAAAACTTTCCTTTTCTTTTCTACAGCTAATTTTTCACGGTCTGTGCGAGCCTGGTTACATTCGTACACATTTGGCGACCAAGCCCCGCACGAGCGGCTGTCAGTTACGTCTCTACACTTTCTTTTCTTTTCTTCTAGCAAGCTAATATTTCAATAGAGAATCGTTTCAGTATGTCCGATCCTTTACGTTTCCTTCACGGTTTTTCCGAGGCCTGGCTATCCTTCGGGTACAAGTGTTAACCAGGCCCTGCAAATTCGGTCCTTCCACTCTTCCCTACTTTCTCTTGATTTCGCGCCTTTTTTCTAGCTTTCCTTTTCGTTCCTATCTCTTTCGATCCACATCTTTCTTTTCTCTCGACACTACCCTTTTTAAGTGCCGGACACTTCGCTCTCGTGATCAGTTACTCACGAACCGCCGTCGATACTTGCGATACGCCATTGTAATTAAAAATATGTCGTCATATTTGTGTAAAGTAAAATTGAGTGGAAAGGAGTTCTCCGCATATCGGAGTACCTCCCCCTCAATGGGAAAAATAAAATAAAAAAATATCTATTGTTCGGAAAAATTGCAAAGATGCAATCGGTAGCATTTTTAATATATTATATAAGCGCCACTGTGTTTTTGGTGGAACCATAAAATATTTTGGTACCACTGTGCATTGAAAGGGAATTCATTATTAATTTCTGTCAAATACTAAAATATCTAATTCATTACATCATATCGATTATACGTAACACTTAAAGAGAAATTCCGAAATTGGTAAATGAAAAAATAAGGTTCATACCAGTAGCAAGTCTTTTAAGGGTTGATCCCGTGTCACCGTCTCCGCTACCTCTGTCTGAAGCATTGAGGTGAGCCTCCTTCTCAATTAACCCTTTGCAAGCATTTTTTAAACATTGTTTTAATAAGCTCTGTAACTCTGTCTTAATTTCTACTCCACTACTTTTTATGATTCATATTATTGCATCTTGAATAACCGGTTGTAGATTTTCCGATGAAATATTGTACGCGCAGCCCGGCCATTTTGGCGCGTAAGTAGATGCGCATAAACAACTAAGCAGCATGGTTTATCCTTTTCAAGTACTTTTAAAAGATGAATATGCACTTCAGCACTATTCAACGACGTCATCAATAGTGCCGAATACACAGGAAGAGGTTTTATATTCATATTTTCTCTATTAACAAAAATTTGTAAAACATCACAAATTATAACCGACTAATGAGATTGATAATATATTACACAAAACGTATGCATAAAGTTTTTACCGTTACTTACGAAGTAGTTTGACCATATCGTGAACAATTCCTTGTTTCAATTGACTCAGCGCGCCGAAATTATTAATAACAGTCGCAACCGAATCTCTACTTTTCAAAGATAGCGCATCGCACACGTGTTTCAACGTGAATGAAATTATCTCACTCGATAATCTTATCTTCAGTTTTTCATATTCAGTTTCACCATGAATTCCCATTCCAACCTCGATTTCGTCTATTGCGAGCTCGAATATTGGAGGCTGACCTGAAGTATTTAATACACACTTTTTTGTTCGTATTTAAATTTTGTGCCTGAAGTTTCTTTTACTGTAATATCTACTATAATACAGTACATTTATACACAAACTCATACATTCAAATCAAATCAAGAAACTGTAATCAATTGCAATTTTTTTTTTTATTTTCCCGGTAAGTAAACAAAATTCCAGTTATAGAGCGTTGAAGCAACATGAATTTTCTCTGTGTTTAAAATAATCGCAGATTATTATTTAATAATTGTTCCTAAAATGTGAGAAAAGTATACTTATAATTAGGAGGACCAAACGAAAACCGCGATACTTCTAATCTTAAAGATACAATTTGTTCCAGCTGCGTGGAACACCTTATATAAGTAATATTTCAACACTAACCAGGTATTGCACAAGCAGTCAAGCCAACCGCATAGGTGGCTATATTTTGCAGAACATCTTGTGCAGTTTTTTCGATTCCCTCGAGCGGTATCCCTTTTTCCGCTAATGCACCAGCTATTTTAATAACAAATACAATTCCTGTTAAACCACGTTTGTCAGCAATACTCTGCTTATTAATAATTATATTAACTTATTAAAAATATGTTAGAAATTAATAGAAAAGAAGTCTAATAAACGTAAAAAAAAAAAAAAGGAAAAAAAAGGAAAAAAAACTAAAATAAAATAAACTCAAGTGGATTCGAATTCACAAAAAAAGTTTCGAGTGATTTACAATTGTTGGGTCCCAAGGATAGACAATGCGAGAGAGTCACTCAACCAGCCATCTGGTTGACACTTTGGTGTGGCCTTTTCTGCGTAGTCCTTGGGACCTTTAATTTATGACCACACAAGTGAAAATTCTTTCTACTCCTGACTTGGGGTTGGGGGTGTGCCCCAATTGGCACTACTCGGAGAGGTGGCAATGCTCCACCAATGGAGCTGAAGAACCCGGAAAACGCAGTGAACTCCACCCACACAGTATCAGTTATAGGAAGCGAACAAATTGCCAAAGACTAGATTTTTACTATTTTTCTTCGTTACACCAACAACATTACTGTACTCGTACCTTGTCGTATCGGAACTTTTTCTTGTATTAAACTAAAATAAATTGCTTGTTAAGTTTGATTACTGAGTGGATTGAATTCTTCCGCGTCGTAAACAAAATAGACTCTATTATCATTAATTTAACATTGGAGGTGCAGCGCCAGTAAGTTCGCGAGATTACGGTTGCACATGTATAGGAGGTTCATCAACAACCCTTTGTACGCTCGAAACAACAATCTAATACTTTGCAACAGGACCACAGATGATATTAAAAACATGCTATGTTTTTAAGTATAACAGGTAGCATAATATCAATTTTTTTTATCTATTTAATTTCTTTAGTTTCTACGTTAATTTTACGTACGTGAAAACATTGAACATTGCACAAAATACTTCTTTAATAAAGAACACACGAAAAATCCCCGTATAACTGCGAAAAAGCGGTTTTTAATTTTTTTAACTATGCCGAATCTAATTAAAAAATCTGAAATAAATGGAGCGTAATAGCATCAATAATATACACTTACTCGAAAAATATAATCATAGATCCGCGATTCCTTCGATATGAAATTGGCATTTTTCTGAATTTTTTTGCGTTTTTTATTTTTTACCGCTTGGATTGTTAATCTAAAAACCTGTAAAAATTCTGTAACATGTGCTTCGCTAACCGTAATATCTCTGATTTTTTTCAGAATTTTTCATGCTCTAGAATTGGAGTAATTGAGCAAAAACGTGATTTTTTAATTTTACCCTTTATTACTCGAATGATCCATCGCAAGTCGAATTCGGTTTAAGGGCACATTTGATCCCCTTAACCGGCTATGCTCTTTAAGGTAATTAAAGTAAATGGACAATCTTTCGAACGGTACCACTGACTTAGTATACCTCATGGAAAGAGAGGACGGGCCCGAAATATGAAATCTGTTTCTTTTTTGCTTTTTACGTAAAAGAAATCATTAACAAACACCTTTTGATTCTTTCGAAGCACCGAGGTAATGCAAAACCTCCACACTGGCCACATTCTGGCCCCGCGTTCTGCCGAGGAACTTTTTTTCGTAAGTTTAATAAATTATGTAAGTTTACGTAAAACATTTACTTTTACTGGCATTAAAGTAAGTACAAACTGAAGTAAAAGTGATTCATCTCTAATCTTATTTAACAAAATACCTTAATCGTTTCGATTTTTTTTTAAATACAATAGAATATTTTCGATCCTGAAGTTAAAATATAATATATCGTTCGAGAAATGTTGCAAAGACTTATGCCACAGACGAGGTATAAAATAGACCTATCATCTTACGGGACTTCGTGTCACACGTTCTGAATTACCGACCGTGTAATTAATCAAACGTTTTGTTGTGCCCTCTACGATTTAGAGTGCTGAATTTGGGAATTATATACAGTTCAACCGCCGAGGCTGGTAAAATCACATATGTAAGAAAAGGTCCTCTTTCGTTAAATTCTCATTCGCCACATTTGTTGCGCTGTTGACACTTTTCTCCTGACTCGAGACATGCGACTGCCTTTATACACCGTGATATTACAATAAAAACGGCGGTTCAACCTTTTAATTCTTTTTCTTGTATTTACATTTAAAAAATACGTTATCGCTAACAAATATGTATTAAAAAATTCATTTTATTTAATTATAAAAATAGCGGTAAAACAAGTATATGAAAGTGATGACAAATTTTTTGAAGCACTGCATTACAAAAGTCAATCCGGCAGTTGAAAACAGGAAATACTAAAAAAATAAACATAAAAAATAGAACGTTCATAATTTCTATTTTGTGTTAGCAATGAGGTTCTTGTTGGGTTAACAGAATTAAAAAAATTGGTCTTTATGAATGTATATTTATTTTGTAAAAAAATATTACATAAAAAAAAATAACATTATTGTTAGGTAAACGGGTTGGTTTAAATGAAATGACGGAACATTTTCTGGATCAATCAAAATATAATCTCGATACGCCAAGCACCGGGGTCATATAAAGACTGTCATTTCTACTTTTTCCCAAGAGGGTTTTTAGGGCCAGGGATTGTTACATATTTGGAAAAAGAAGCTAGCTTTTAAACGCAAACACCATGTACTTGTACCTGCACCTCTGTCCTCGGTCAAGGGTCAGGCTGTTCTGACGGCCAATTACCTCTAACGTATTAGAAATTGGAACACTCCTGGTTAGAATCCTAAATTAATTTCTAGCACAACTCAAATTAAGCCGTGTTAAGCCGCGAAGTCATTAAAAACGCGATACCTTCTTTTCGTAAATCGTTCCACAATTCCAGAGTAGCACTTATAGATTGCCGTAACCCAAAGAAACAAGGAGGAGCTTTTAAACCTTTCGATGAAATTACGTACCAATTTTTCATATTACACAACTGTGTTTTCAAATTTTCTTCTATCTTAAAATAAAATCGCGAAAGCGCACACCTGTTTGGATTTGGGTCACGGGTCTGCTATTTAAATTATTAAACAGATCATTCAAGATTTCGAAAAAAACTAGCCGTATGTTGCATAGTCGTTGTTTTTATGCAACCTGTTACCGAAGCTGTGAACAACGCAGATGACACTCTTTTGCTAAAAACCTGGAGAGCAAGCTTACATTTCATTTTATCAAACGAATTTGGCCTAACATGTTTTTCTGACAATTTATAAGCTGCTCGAGTATTGTTATTTTTTTCTAAATTCCATAATGAAACAACATCGGACCAGGAAACTACGGATCCGTTGATTAAAAAATCATTTTTTAATAAATTGTTTCTAAAACTTTTGAATAAATGTAAAAAATCGAAAAGGAAATAAATTTTTTGGCCATTTTTTACAAAAAAAGGTTTTTCGATAGAAGTTCGGTCATCTGCTATGCTCTGGTTACTCGTTCCCTGGTCGGAAATAAACGCTCTGACTTTTAAACCACTTTCATACAGTGCATGTAAAATTTGATCCAAAATAAGTGACAAATCATTCCTTTTAATACCCGATTTAGAAACAAAAAAAGCCAATGGTTGTTTCCAATTAGTGAACAGGCCTCGTAGCATAAAAACAAGAACTTGAGAACCTACGGCTGCACTTCGACCCAAAAATCCTAAGTCTTCGAAACCNGGAAAAAGAAGCTAGCTTTTAAACGCAAACACCATGTACTTGTACCTGCACCTCTGTCCTCGGTCAAGGGTCAGGCTGTTCTGACGGCCAATTACCTCTAACGTATTAGAAATTGGAACACTCCTGGTTAGAATCCTAAATTAATTTCTAGCACAACTCAAATTAAGCCGTGTTAAGCCGCGAAGTCATTAAAAACGCGATACCTTCTTTTCGTAAATCGTTCCACAATTCCAGAGTAGCACTTATAGATTGCCGTAACCCAAAGAAACAAGGAGGAGCTTTTAAACCTTTCGATGAAATTACGTACCAATTTTTCATATTACACAACTGTGTTTTCAAATTTTCTTCTATCTTAAAATAAAATCGCGAAAGCGCACACCTGTTTGGATTTGGGTCACGGGTCTGCTATTTAAATTATTAAACAGATCATTCAAGATTTCGAAAAAAACTAGCCGTATGTTGCATAGTCGTTGTTTTTATGCAACCTGTTACCGAAGCTGTGAACAACGCAGATGACACTCTTTTGCTAAAAACCTGGAGAGCAAGCTTACATTTCATTTTATCAAACGAATTTGGCCTAACATGTTTTTCTGACAATTTATAAGCTGCTCGAGTATTGTTATTTTTTTCTAAATTCCATAATGAAACAACATCGGACCAGGAAACTACGGATCCGTTGATTAAAAAATCATTTTTTAATAAATTGTTTCTAAAACTTTTGAATAAATGTAAAAAATCGAAAAGGAAATAAATTTTTTGGCCATTTTTTACAAAAAAAGGTTTTTCGATAGAAGTTCGGTCATCTGCTATGCTCTGGTTACTCGTTCCCTGGTCGGAAATAAACGCTCTGACTTTTAAACCACTTTCATACAGTGCATGTAAAATTTGATCCAAAATAAGTGACAAATCATTCCTTTTAATACCCGATTTAGAAACAAAAAAAGCCAATGGTTGTTTCCAATTAGTGAACAGGCCTCGTAGCATAAAAACAAGAACTTGAGAACCTACGGCTGCACTTCGACCCAAAAATCCTAAGTCTTCGAAACCTTCGATAATCTGTTTGGTTGGGTCGAAATTTAAACATTTTTTAATAGCCATTTCGTCGAACAAAAGAACACAGTTACGGTCTGCGGCTTCCATATGCGCAGCTTTAATTTCGAGCGCGTAAAAAATATTTTGGCCAATTCCAGGCCGAATATCAGTTTTCCCGAACCACCGAATAATCGTTACTGGACTAATCGTTAATGGAAAAGGAAAACAGTGCGTATTTTATTGTACAAAGCTGGCGAAGTATAGTGCATTGTCATACACAATTTCTGTTCTTTAGATGTAAACGATCTTAATTTGGATAATTTAAATAACAGCATCGTTATAAAAGTAAAAATATACCCAGATACGTTTCTCGCGATTGCTTTCTTCAAACATGAATCATCAATACAACCTGAAGAATGTTTATTTTTTAACCTATTCATTGCTCTACACTTCGCTCGTAATTGCAAGCGAAGAATATTACATTTATTCTTCTCTTGCTTTAACTGTTTTGTCATTTCCACTAACCGTTCTTCCTGAATACTGCGTTCTTTTGTTTGTGAACTAGTTACGGTACTATAATTCGATTTATTAATTTCATCCTGAAAATACATTTTCGGAATGGCATTTTTTCGTAATAAGCCCCATGCGTGAAAATAACTTTTTAAAAAATGACGACTACACACGTATTTTTTTTGTAACTCTAAATCTGTCATTTCCACCCAATCGTCCAAACCACAATTAACCAGCCACGTTATACATCTATCATTATCGCGAACTGGAAATCGATGAAAAGTAGTGGTGTCGGTTGAATTACGGTTTGTTAAGTCGCAATTCGGATACACGCACTTTCTATAATGAGACCGAGATTTCTGATAGTTCATTTTGCTATATATTAAATTAAATGTAATTAAGCTATAAAAATCTAATTCAACCTAGATATCAATAACTAAAAACTATTGATTTTAATATGCACGTACCTCTTTTTCTTCGATTTTTCCACTTCTGCTTGGCGCGAAAAACTAATGTATGTAATGTGGTTTCACACGAACTCGGGGATTTATAGATAGATCCCGATTGTAATTAGTTTGAAAACAATTGGCTATCGCTATATTTAATCATAATTCCTACCGCCTGAGTAGCGCTGTTGTCTTATTCTACTCTCAACCGATAATGCCGCATGTGATACGAAAATGGTAACTGGGGCTACGTAGCCCTAGGACCGTGTGACACTTTACATTCCATGATAGGTCTATACTATACCTCGTCTGTGCTTATGCATATATTTATCGTTCTATCAATTGTGTAAGGAAGGCTGACAGGCGAGGCGAGAAGAAATTAAAAACAAGCTATCGGTAAATAATATATTTTATTCGACCTGCTCTGGTCAACGTGCCTGCTGAGACTATTTTTAATCCTGGGCTTTTCCTAGGAGGTGTCCTGAAAAGAAAAGGGGAGTGCCGTCCTAAGTGGACACACTTGGCTGATTCTTTACGCATGGTCTTCACAAAATATATCGAGGGATATGTAGAAATAGTAGTATATATATATTTAATTGCGGAAAAAGTAGGAGATGATACAGAAATATACAGACGCCTCGTGGCACGCTTCTGTATGTCTCGAGGAGAACTGACGATGATCGCCGCTTCTCGAACTCGTCAGCTCGACGACAATGTATGTCCTTTGGGTTTCTTGGAATGCCTTTACCGCGAAGGCAAAGCGGCACCCAAAACATCTTCCGATGGAGAGTTTTATCGTCTAACTGTATTTTACTTTTACAAAATATACAACTCTTCTCTATTGCTTACAATTGATACCATAGTGTGTAAGGTTACGTATGTACTTACGCACCTTTGGAATAAGAACGACTTTATGAAATACTTGATACTTCAATTAAGGAAATGAGTATGACGAACTGAAAAGAGTTTTCGTGACGGCATCGTTAATCGAGTTAACTAAACTTTTCCTAGTTTTGAATAAAATTTTTGTAAAATTTCCAACGAAATAACCGTAGTGGTTCATACAAGTGTCATTTAGAGTACTGTGAATAAAAAGTTCTCAAAATTAAATTTCGCTCGGAAGTTAGAAGTTGCCAGGGACTTAAAAAATCGTAGTTATAACAGGAATGAATATGAATTAGCTATGCAAAACGTGGTTAAATAACACCAGAACGATGTTTATGTTTTGTATATAGTAAGATTGCAGTGGTAACATGTTTTAATGACTTTCATTGATAGATGAGCGCCACACAGAGAACGAGTTAACAGTGGTCTCTTCTAACAGTCGTTGATGTTTAACTTATAATACTATTCTAAATCTTCAAATGTATTCAAATTTGTTACAAATATGCCCAATATCTTTTAATTCCCGACAAACTTAAGATTTTAGCCTACAATTGTGTCGAACTTGTATGAACGTTAAACGCGTACAGCAATTTGTAAAACTAATTCGTTAAAAATAGAAGAAATTAGAAATAAAAATGCTTTTAAAAAAATAATTATAAGAAGAGGATCAGAATTTTTATCTTTTTATTTGTTTAATCAATGTTATCAATGATGAACTATAACTTTGAATAAACATACTTACTGTTACGTAAGTTTTTCTTGATTTTTATATGCTCGAACAACATGTAATAATTTTGCAATAATTAGAATTTTTATTACTAAACATAATTTTTGGCTGTTACAATACACCTGTAGATAGTAAATAGATCGATAGAAAAAGCTGCATGCAAGTCTGGGAGCGGTGCCTCAGACCAAGGGCGGAAGTCTATTTTGTGGCCATCGCAATCTTCCTTCTAAGCGAGGCGGTGCCGCAATTACGCAAGATATGAAAAATACAAGCTTCTCGCTACCAGCAGCCCTCGTAGCTCGCGAGCACATGGCCATGGCTTTACTCCCATCGACCGCCTGGACACAGGTGATGTCAAAACTGCCTGAGTGTGTTTAGAAGTTTTTTCGATCGTTCATTTCTACCGGCCCCAGTGGGAGTTAAAGCGCTGGGCGACTCAAATGACATATCTTATGACATTTTAAGTTTTTGAAGAGTGTTGCGAGAAGACAGAGGACAGGGTGCAGCGAGAATAAAACAGTCGGTCGTGAGTGAACAGTTGCGGGTTGCGTTAAAACCAGTTATCTATCATTGTTCTTTTAATTAATGTGCGTGTCTTGTACAATTTAATAAACTGTTTTATATTTAAATAATAAATTGTCCTTTTAAACCATTGAAATTCCTACAACTTGGGGGCTCGTCCGGGATTTGAAAAGAGCCAGCGAAAATATAGCAAACAGCGAGTGCAAAGTGATCGTGATATATTGTGTGAAATTAATTGCGAAAATCTACGATGAACGCGCCGACGAAGACGCTGAACGACTTCACTGCGACCGAACTGAAGGAGATCTCGCGGGTGCGAGGACTGACAACGTCTGGGACCAAAGTTGAAATGTATAATCGGCTGTTGGAGAATGATCCTACGTGGGGTTGGATGGGCGCACCTGAAACACCGAGAGAAGTGGACCAGCGAATCACGGAAGGGGCTAGCGTGCAGTGTGAGGCATCCAGCGGAAACTTATTAATGCAGAAACAATTGGAACTTCTGCAGCGGGAAATACTCCTGATGGAACGCGAGCTCGCATTGGCTCAGCGCGAGATCGAAATGCTGCGTATCGAGCGACCCTCAGCTAGCGACGGCGGACAGGAAGCGACTGCGTTGAGGGTCGCGAAGTCCATCAAGCAACTGACGGAGTTGCTGGATTACTTTGACGGAAGCGACAGCACCTGCGAAGATTGGGTCGATAAGGTGACCTACCTACGTGACACCCACAAAATAGCGGACGAAGCGGTAAGGGTGATGGTTATTCAGCGGATGCGAGGAAAGGCGGCGGAATGGTTCCACTCGCGGCGTGAACATTTAGCCATGCCGATAGAGGAGCTGTTAGGTGATTTGCGGAAGATGTTCCAATGCCATACAAGCAAAATGGAACGGCGTAGGCGATTCGAGGAGCGGCAATGGAAGCAAGAAGAAAAATTTGCGGATTATTTTCACCACAAGATCATCCTGGCGAATCAAATCAGGATTGACGAGGACGAGCTGGTGGACTATATTATTGCGGGGATTCCCGATCCAACCCTGAGGGACCAAGCGCGGATCCACGGACACATGACCAGGACATCATTGTTGACGGCGTTCGAGCAAGTGTCATTGCGAGGAAGACAGCAGACAAGCGGACCAACGAGGCCAGCCATCAGAGAATCAAAGACAAGTAGCGGCGGTCACCCGAGGGTAGCGGTCGACAAAAGAAGCCCAGTTATGCAGCGGAGGTATGACCGGTGCTTTTATTGCGGTAGTCGCAGTCACGACGGGGCGACTTGCCCATCGAAAGGAAAAGGTAGAAAATGTTTTCAATGTCCACAGTTCGGGC
Source organism: Ctenoplectra terminalis (assembly GCA_019453375.1). Classification (NCBI taxonomy): domain Eukaryota; kingdom Metazoa; phylum Arthropoda; class Insecta; order Hymenoptera; family Apidae; genus Ctenoplectra; species Ctenoplectra terminalis. The sequence continues at coordinate 3,147 of SMSQ01020016.1, read as the reverse complement.
ATATTTCGGTCGAATGCCCTACTAAAGGACTCAGCGTCCCGAGAGCAAATTACGTAACGAAAACACAAAAATTCAAAAATTGTAAAATTGTTAGCGTCTGCGGTACGGCCATGCCAGCGTTAATCGACACCGGGAGCGATATCTCGTTCGAAACGATCGATTTGCCTAAATTGATTCCAGCTGAAACGCGATTCCGAGGTGTTGGCACTAAGGAAAATAAAACCCTAGGAAAATTTACCACGCGACTAGAAATTGACGACTCTTTGTATGATATAACTGTCCATGTAGTGTCCGACGACTTGTTAATCGGCAACAACTTTCTAGATGACGTTTCAATTAACATAACAAACGGTCATGTTACGATTGGGAAGCCAGATAAAAGCATGCATGCGGTAGGGGATGATAGAGTAAACATCCTAGAAGTATACAAAATTGATTGTATACGCGAATGCGACGAACTAGACTTATCGAATATAGAACAGGCCGAGCATCGAAACACAGTGCGAACGTTAATAGAAAGCTACAAGCCGGAAAAACTTCAATGCTCCCCAGTGACGATGAAGCTAGTAGTTAAAGACGATGACCCAATTTATCAGCGACCACGGCGGTTGTCCCCACGCGATCGCGAAGAGGTGAACAGGCACGTCGACCAGTGGCTACACGACGGGGTAGTACAACCGTCCCTTTCTGATTATACAAGTCCTGTTGTTCTCGCGAGCAAAAAGAACGGCGATACGCGACTCTGCATTGACTATCGCAAACTAAATTGTAAAATAGTGAGAGACCGATACCTGCTCCCGTTAATCGACGATCAAATAGATGCCCTCCAAGGGGCATACATCTTTAGCACCCTAGATTTAAAAAATGGGTTTTTCCACGTACCACTGGACCCAGACAGTCGAAAATGCACCTCATTTATCACCCCCGACGGCCAATATGAATTTTTATACGTACCCTTTGGATTATGCAATTCGCCCGCGGTGTTCCAAAAATTCATCAACGCGATATTTAGAAAACTGATCGATGAGAAAATAATATTAACCTATATGGACGATCTAGTTATAATAGCGATATGTTACGACACTGCGATTTCGCGATTAAAACGAGTACTACAACTTAGCGCCGATTTCGGTTTAAATATTAATCGGCAGAAGAGTAGCTTCCTCCAAACGCGTATCGAATTCCTCGGACACATTATAGAAAACGGTACAACCCGGCCAACAGAAACAAAAACCGACGCAGTGATGAAATTTCCCCAATCGCGAAATGTCAAGGACATTCAAAGTTTTCTCGGACTTACGGGATACTTTAGAAAATTCGTCTATAATTACTCGCGAATCGCAAGACCTCTAAGTGACCTGCTGAAAGCAAATACCCCGTTTGTATTTGACGAGTCGCAAAAATTTGCATTCGAACAATTAAAAGCGATCCTTTCCACGAGACCGGTACTGAATCTATACCGAGAAAACGCCGACACGGAGCTACATACGGATGCTTCGACACTCGGCTATGGTGCAATCCTAATGCAGCGCGACGAAAACCTGAAGTGGCACCCGGTCTATTACGCGAGCGGAAAAACAACACCGGCTGAAGCTAAATACACCCTGCTATGAACTCGAGGTCCTAGTAATCGTACGGGCGTTGCGCCGTTTCCGCGTATATCTGTTAGGCATAAATTTCAAAATTATAACATACTGCAAAGCGTTCACTCTTACTATGCGGAAAAAAGACTTGTGCGTGCGTGTAGCGCGGTGGGCACTGTTCCTGGAAGAATTCCATTACGAGATCTTACATCGTTCCGCGAAAAATATGCCACAGGTGGATGCCCTCAGCCGATATCCTCTCCCCACGTGTTTAATCGTAAACGAATGCGAAGCCAGCCTCAATGCCCGAATATCCAAGGCACAACATGAGGATGCGGAACTGGCAAAGATTATTCCATTGGTCGCGGCGGGAAAATACGACGGTTATGTTATGCGAGGCCGCATATTGTTTAGGGACGATGCCGACGGGATCAAATTAGTTGTACCTCGTGCGATGCAAATGCAGATGATCCGTAGGGTCCACGATAAGGGACATTTTGGGATAGACAAGACTGAGGCCTTGTTAAAAAGAGAGTACCATTCTAATAATATGCGCCCTAAAACAGAAAAATTCATTCAGAATTGTTTAACTTGCATTTTGTCAAATAGGAAATTAGGGAAACAAGAGGGTTGGCTGAGACCTATCGAAAAGGGCAATATACCCCTCGATGTTTATCATATAGATCATTTAGGACCACTTGCCTCCACAAGGAAAAACTGTAAGCACATCCTGGTGATAGTCGATGCATTTAGTAAATTTGTATGGCTCTATGCCACGCGATCGACTACCACTGCGGAGGTCGTGACCATTTTGCGCAAACAATCCACGATGGCAATCCGCGAAAAATTATTTCGAACCGTGGAACGGCGTTTACGTCGAACGACTTCGACGTATATTGTAAAGACGAAGGGATCAAACATTCCCTGATCACCACAGGAATCCCACGAGGCAACGGCCAAGTCGAACGAATTAACCGTACCCTAATACCAGTATTAACTAAACTGGCCGCGCCGAAAAACGAAGAGTGGTACCGCTACCTGTCGATAGCCCAACAGTGATTAAACAGCGTGCCAAATCGGAGCGTAGGTACCACGGCTTTTCAGATTTTGTTCGGCACGTGTATGCGTTTAAAAGAGAATGTGGAAGTGCGCGAGTTGATCGAGAAAGAATGGATAGCGCTATTCCAAGAAAATCGTGAGGAATTGCGAGAAAATGCGAGGCAAACCATTGCGAAGGTCCAACAAGAAAATGTGCGAACTTTTAATAAAAAGCGAAAAGCGCCTACCCTCTATCGCGAGCGCGACTTGGTAGCTGTAAAACGAACACAGTTGGGTCCCGGATCGAAACTAACCGCAAAGTACCTAGGGCCTTATGAAATCACAAGGGTCTTACGGGGTGATCGGTACTTAGTGCGGAAGGTTGGTGATCATGAGGGTCCAACCGAAACGTCGACCGCGGTAGACTTCATGAAGCCCTGGTTACAGAAATACGGCGGCTTTGCGGAATGGGACAGTGATGACCCAGCTGAGGACAGCTCTTAAGCAGGACGGCCGAGTGTAGGTA
>SMSQ01020015.1:0-20399 GCA_019453375.1 Ctenoplectra terminalis | reverse complement strand
GTCTTACAACAATTTTTTAACTACACAGCACGCTCTCTCAACACTCTCTTCAACTCTCCGTTCAACACTATCCGCTCTACATTCTGTCTATCTTAAAACTACGACACTACAATGATAATACTGGTGTTTGTGATACGGTGTTCTCCTGATGTGTTTGGTGTTTGTTGCACTCCGCCCCTGTCTACACGCTCACGCACGCTTTCTTTGTTTCTTCATACATAAATGTTACGGAACCATTTAAATTAATGACAATTTAATGATTGAAAATAATATTAGGTTGTCCCAAAATTTCCTTTCGTTTTACTAATAAGTATTGAATGCATAATATTCTTTGTTCTACAATGTATTACTCCCTTCGTCCGGAAATATGGTATACATTTCGCGAATTTTGTTGTCCGGAAATATAGTATACATTTGGAAAAAAAATACAATAAAACTAAAAATTAACACAACAAGTATATTATATTAACTTTTTTAGAAAAACTATAATTAATAAAGAATAATTTTGTTACAATACTCCTTAAATTTAATTAAAATATGATTTGGCCTTATTGTACGCTTCTTTGGAACATAAATATTTTCCAGCTAGTCACCGTGTTTTAACTTGTTCTCTTTCACGTGCTGTAATCATTTTTATAAGATACCATGACGTTGTTCCGTGGTCAATTGTTTATATTTGGAATCTCTTCTTTTTAAGTTTATCAATTCTTCTTCGGAATTTTCCATATTGATTTTGCAGCGGTACCAATTTTATTTATCATAAAAAAAACTGATCTCTGATCGTTAAGTTTTAAACCAAGAAGAACACGACACGTGTCAATTATATTAGGTGATATTACTTTTAATATATACTATAATAATATAATGAATGTTGTCATTTGTTTTCTATATTCAGGATAATCTACGATTTTTTTTTAAATGTATGCCATATTTCCGGACGGAGGGAGTACTATTTATGATAATAATGTTATACGGTGTTCCTGTGATAATAATAGTAACGTTCTAATGTGATGTTACGGTGATATTTATATCCTAAAATATGTGGTATTGACTGATGATTGGTGGAAGTTGGAAGGGAAATAAAATGGTATTTTATGATGGGTCTGAGTTAATGTGTTTATGACGGTTTGCTGTTCGGCGACGAGACCGAACACTGGTGAGCTTTTTTAAGTTTCAAAGGACTACTGTGAAAATTTAGTGTTCTTTGGAAAGAGAAACAGAAAATTATAAATGTTTGCGATTTTTCATTTATTTGGTTAATTCAGTTTATTTTAAAACAAAAGGGGTGTTTGAATTGACGAAGATACAGAATTTAATTTGAAACTTAATCTCTGAAGAAAATTATGCGTGTCGCCGTAGCGGCGCCGATAGAGTGCAAAGGGTTAATCTTTTAACACTGAAACCACTCGAGAAATAAAAATGATAGGTGTTCTAAAAAATACATAATGTAAGAAAAACGAATCTTTGTCTATATTTTTTTACATAAAATCACGAAAAATCCCAAACAAATTGCATCGTTGTAAATTTATAGAATTTCTACGAGAAATTACGAGCTGGTCATTTTGACTGGGAAAGCTGAGTTAACTCGTTACGCAAATTACTGATATTTTGGACGTAATGATTAATGTTCTTAATTTATTTGCTTTATGGTTATATTCGCGTTAGAAACATATTATATCGTACATTTGTGAGAATTAAAATCGACCAAATCCAAATTGTTTCTGTTTCATACATTTTTATTTCTGTCTTTGAAAATGTTGCCGATTAAATTATAATTATAATTATAGGCGTTGGTCCAAAGGGGTTTAGAGTTACAATTGACGCATTTTTAGAGAAAAACGCCTTTCCTTTAATAAAAATTCCTTTAATATAAATAATATAAATTTAGTATAAACATAGAGAGATTTTTTATTGGTTAGGTGATAATTTATTGAGGTATTTTAGGAACGAGAAAAAGTTTGCTGAAATAGAAAAATAATTTGATTGATGTATACGGTATAGAATTTAGGGGAAAAATTTTTGTATTTCTGCATTTCTTGTAGATGTCCCGATGACACTGTAAAGGAATATTGCCTAAAATGGTAACCGTTCCAAATTTTAATATAAATTAATATAAATTAATAAATTGTGTGATAATTTTAATATCTCATTAAGAAAGAGGTGCTTTCAACCTTGAATCTAATTATTTTCAAAGTTTAAAAATCACAGAAAAATTAAATATCTGTTAATTAAAAAGTTTTGTTAAAAGAAAAATGGTTTGCCCCTATAAAATTATGTGACTCTGTGGGAAACATTTTTATGAAATACAGTGGAAAGATTTAAGGTAATAAAGTTAGATGAAATACCCCTTGTAATACTACCTCAATCAGAATAATGAAACTTACAAAAATATAACATTTAATAAACGTGGTTTCCTTTCGTCAACTTCCGATATCTCGTTATAAAACTAAATTATTAAACTCTGGCAAAGCTCTCCTAGATCTATTATGCATCTCGCTATTCTGTATATCTATTTAATTAACAGTATAGTGTCCTAAATGGCACAGAATTTAAAATGACCTTACAGCTTGTACGTGGCAACAACGGCGAAACTATTAATTAGAGTACCTTTGTACACTGAAAACACGGCTTGTTCCCGGGTGAAATTATTTCTCGTTAATTTTTCGGAGATACCGCTCGTGGTTGTAACGGCGAGAAAATTCCTCCGCAGCGTTTTCAGTGCACGAAAGGTAACCCTAGTGTGGATCTACAATAATTTGACACGGTCCTACGCCGCTTCTTTTTGCTGTTCCTCGAGTTGTTTCACCTTCATTTTCTGTTTTGCTGTCCACGATGTTCAACGGTTGAAGGGTATTTAACCTTTTAACTGAGAGAGACGAGTTAATTCGTCACGAAAATTATCGACCTCTGGCAACCGAATGTAGTGACAGTACGAAAAAAAAAAACTGTTCTTTAACACTAGAACTATTGACGATTAAAATAGATTTGTTTGTAGCAAAGAAATCAAGACGATGAGTATATGAAAAAATCCTTGTAATAAAGGTAATAATTCTTTGTGCATATTTTTTGCAAAAAATCACGGAAAAACCTCAAGACTATTAGGTTGTCCCGAAATTTTCTTTCGTTATCTTCACACAGTGGTTTCCTCTAGTAATGTTTAAATAAATATTTAACATTATTTGTTAAACGAGAGATAGAGGGAAAAAATAGATCAAAATGAATCCTATATAAAATAATAATATATTGTAAAATATATAATAGTATGCGTCCATTATTTATCAATAAAACGAAAGAAACTTTTGGGACGACCTAATACATTATTGTAAATTTATAAGATTTCTATAAGAAATGATGAACCAGTCATTTTGACTGGTTCGGTAGTTCTAGTGTTAAAAACAGTCTATTTCCTAGGATACGTTTATTTTTACGCTATTAACCTGTTAACCGGGTAAGACGAGTAAACTCGTCACGCGGAATTCCGATATTTTGGACGTAATCATTTATTTTCACATTGATTTACTTTTCAGTGCATCGTTATATTTTTATAAAAAAAAGGGGTTACATTAGACTTACATTTGCAATGATTAAAATCTATCCAATTAAAATGTATTATTTTCTATTAATTTTTAACTCAAAGTGTAAAAGAGCTTCTGATCGAAAAATGACCCAGTTAACAGGTTAACAGTAGAACTACCGACGATTAAAATAGACTTATTTGTAGCAAAGAAACAAGATGACAAGTAGTTGAAAAAATCCTTATAATAAGGGTAATAATTCTTTGTGCATATTTTCTGCAAAAAATTATAGAAAATCCCTAAAAATGTGCCAATGTAAATTTATAAAAATTCTATGAAAAATTACGAACCAGTCATTTTGACTGGTACGGTAGTTCCAGTGTTAAGGATTAACATAACGGTGGTCGATGGCTTCGTGAATTAACTGCTGCTTCGAACGATTTCCGAATTTCCTGTGCGCGATGGTTATTGCCGTGTACTCGGAAATTCGGAAATCGTTAACCCTTTCGCTACGGCGGTTCAGACCGCTGTAGCGCCGACACTGAACCGGACCCTGCGCCAAAAGTGTACATATTGCGCGTGGACAGGTTACCTTGGGAAAAAAAGGACTTTTCTTTAACCCTTTCTGCGCTGAGTTGCCCGGCGTTAAGCGTGCGCCGTGGACTGCCCACTCGGTACGAAAAAGCCTACCGGGGGCTGCGTGTTTCTTACGAAAGAGCACAAGTTGGGCAGACTTGCCCGATGTTAAGCGTGTGCCGTGGACTGCCCACTCCGTACGAAAAAGACTGAATTTTCATTGCAAGGTATATTGATTGTAACTAAATTAAATTATGTGGCGACTTCAAAAGCATTAATAACCATTTATTTCATTAACCCTTTCGCTTCGGCTGTCCAGTCCGCCGAAGTACTGTCACTGAACGGAAGCGCGCGCCGTGAATACGTGCAGTATGCGTTGTATATACGTTTTCCTGAGTCTTAAATAACTATTTTGCCGAATAAAACAATCTTATAAACTTTTATAACTTATAACTTTTACTATATTATTGTTGCGACACTATGGATGAACCTTTAAGATCGGACTGAACTTGGCGTCCGATCACGAGTAACGGTGTAAACAAGTCTTTAATCGAGCGGTGTCGCAAGGCCCACCGGAAGGGGTGCCAAGGAAAAGTGTTGACAAAGAGAGTATCGCCGGAACCACGAACGAGTGCGGACGCACCGTGGTTCTTGTCTTCCGGTATCAGAATTGTATAAGATAATCGAGTCTGTAAATCCATTGTAATATAGTTTTAGTGATTAATTTTGTAAATAAAGACAAGATGAGTCCCCTGACAAGGAATCAGGGGAGACCAAGGCGCAACATTATTATAACTTCTATAACTTATAAACATTTATAACTTACAAAGCTACCCACAAGTTATATTGTGCACGCTGCTTATAAGCGGCGCTCGAAGCGAAAGGGTTAAGCAAAACTAACATGAACGCATACATAGGTTCATAGCCAAAATCGAATGGTTGTGTGAGAACGCATATATGGGTTCATAGTCAAAATCGAATGGTTGTGTGAGAACGCATATATGGGTTCATAGCGCTGAAACGGTTAAAACAATTGTAAGGAAGGCTGACGGGCGAGGCGAGAAGAAATTAGCACAAGCTGTTGGGAAATAATATATTTTATTCGACTTGGTCTTGTTGACGTGCCTGCTCAGACTGTTTTTAACACTGGGCTTTACCAAGAAGAAAAAAGTTTCTGCTTTACTGCCACGTGCATTTATACGAAAATCTCCGTCAGGCCACGCGCGCTGCTTAGAACTGCGCCGGTATTGAGGTATAGCAATGCCTAGCGTACTTCTAACATCGAAACTTACTCGAGGCAGCTGTGTAAATATATTAGGTGTCTAAAAAACATGGAAAAGTCTCTACAGTACGAAGATACTGTAAGTTATGCTATGAAAAAAATACGGCACAATTAGGTAGAGAAATGGCAAGAAAATTAATCAAGTTGCCACATTTCGTGATACCCGCGAAGAACAACTGTTTTTTTTTTTTTTTGTTTAAAGTGTTTCAACAAAATTCATTAAAATTTTTCGGTAAGAAATATTTAAGTACATTAATGATTCTTTAGTTTTATATCGTATTTTATAATGTCTGTCATCGATGACTGACGCGACCCGAACGGAAAATTCAGTGTCAGTCACCGGTGACTAACGTGGCAGTCAACGTGTTGTAAGAGTCGCTATTACCTGCGACGGGACGGCGCCAGTAGATGGGCCTTTCGAGTGGTGGTGTGAATGTATTTATGGTTGCGAGTGAGACTGATCCGGGTATGTTTGGAAAAGTGTGACCGTGGACGAATTTTGGGTGGTCGAAAGAATGTTAGCGAAGAGTGTCTGGGTTATGTCTAGCGTGTGTTTGAAACCGAGAAACTGGGCCGTGGGAATGAAGTCTACGTGACTGCGTGATTTGAAGGGATGGATGCGAAGATTTTGAGTGCGAGTGAAAAAGGGATGTATGTGGAAAAAAGATAGAGCGATTGAGGGATGTGCATTTAAGCGAGTGAATGTTCGGGGCGCGAGAGATTTCGTGGCAAGAGGGCAGTAAGGAAAGAGAGTAGCGAGGAGAAACATAGAGTGATTAAGAGTATTGTTAGTATTGTTAAACTTCAGTTATTTTTATTGTTATTTAATAAAGCAAATAATTCCCACGCGCCAGAGCTCGATTATTCTGACAAAGACTTCAGAAAGTGTTAGTGACTTCCGTGTCTTCCGTGACTTCCGTTCTTCCGTATCTTCCGTCTCTCTCCCTCTCTTTCTTTTTCCCCCTTACAGTGTTAACAGGCTAATTTTGACAGTTGATAAATTGTAAGGTGGAATCAGGATTCGAGCGGTAAGTCAGGAATAAGTCTGTAGGCGTTTTCAATACTGCGTTTAATTATACGTTCGCGCTGAAGGCAACTACAATAATGTCCTTTCCTGGACTGTCGGGGAGTCGTGAGGACGTTCCCGCCAGTATGTCTGCCTTAGTTTTTATTGCGCTAGGTACCAAGGAATTTCCCTTAACTGGGGAAGTGTCTTGACGAAATACGCATGGCCTGCTTCAGCCGTTCGTCTAGCGCGATTTTCTAACAAAATCTTTCGCTAAACAATAAACCTTGGCGAAAGAAGCAACTTCTCTTTAAAAACTTCTTTGCTGTCTCTTATAATTTGCAAGTTATATAGTAGTGGCCAATAAAATTGCACCACTTCTGAGGAACACAGTTTGTCGACGATTTAGATACACTGCAAACTTTGTAGTTGTACCAAATCGTATTAAACTCGTATTAACGCCGATGCAATAGGACCGCATTATATTGCTTCAGTTGGATTTTATAAGGTTGGCCCGAAAGCTCGTGTGAGTTTTAACGTGTAAATAAAACAAAAAAAAAGGAAAATTTTATAAAACGATCCGGTAGAAATCGAATAGGTCTATGGTCCGATAGAAATCCGATTCCTGTTGACTCAACAACGATCGTGCATTTTAAGTTGAACGTTTTCGAGTTAATTGTGCTTGGCGCGAATCGCGTCCATTCCGCTCGCGTGATTGAATAATTGCTTATTCGAGTGGTTCGACGGGAATTGAATCAATTACACGTTGGTATGTTTTCATGAAGCGTATCACGTTGTATCGAAAACGGCAGCGCGATGCGCTTGTCTAATTAATTGAAACACAGCATTTTATTCGCTGCGATTTTAAACTTACAGATCATTGCAATCAGATTCGCAGGATATCGCGTATACGTGCAATTGTGCAGAACTTCGTTCGATTAGGTTTCTTTGTACCTAACTTGACCGTAACGTTTCACAAGCAAAAAATTTAATTCTCGTTCCGAAAGAATTTTTTATTGGAGCATTTATCTGCTTGATCTAATAACTTGTGTGTACTTCAAGTACGGTCTTATCACATTTGTTACATCTCGTATAAATATTAGGTTGGAAACTATGAAACGGGCATTTTTTGTTTACTCTGTGTTCAGCTATGTTCAATTTTTTGACTTTATTTATTGCACGCAAATGTTTTAACACAGCTGTGTGACTAGTTTCTAGTTTAGACCAAAGTGTTCGACTAGTTGTGCGTGGATCGGATTCCACGGTCATCCTTAATTCCTCGTTATCAATATGGGCCGGTGGTCTTCCTCGAGGCTCATTCACGATACTCAAATTGCCAGAACGAAATTTTTCAAACCAATATCGAGCATTTTTTTCATCGGTGGATCCATCTCCGAATGCCTGATTAATATTTCTCGAAGCTTGAGCCGCGGTATGATTTAATTTAAACTCGTACAAGAAGAGTAGATGTAAATCGCGTTTTGTTTCCATCTGGTTTAGGATAAAAATAAAATAAAAATGGGATACAAACGCGAAAAAATTTTAAAAAATGAGTAAGAAGAATACCTTTAAAATATCGAGCGCACGTTACAATGTATCTCTCTCAGTCGCAGCTCAACACAGACTAAACAAAAAACGCCTGTTTCATAGTTTCCAACCTAATAGATAGATATGCTTAATCTGCGAGAGTAAAATATGACCGCACTTACCTCTATTTTGAAAGATTACTTTAATTCTCTGAAAAAGCTTTCGAATTAGATTTGTGGCGTGTGTAAACAGCCGCTTCGTCCCTGCGGACGACAGATCGCGAGAGTGTCGCCTGAACTTTCCTTTTCTTTTCTGCAGCTAATTTTTCACGGTCCGTGCGAGCCTGGTCACATTCGTACACATTTGGCGACCAGGCCCCGCACGAGCCGCTGTCAGTTAGGTCTCTACACTTTCTTTTCTTTTCTCCTAGTGAGCTGTCCAAGCAAATATTTCCGCGAGAATCGTTTCAGTATGTCCAATGCTTTAAGTCTCCTTCATGGTTTTTCCAGAGCCTGGTTACCCTTCGGATACAAGTGTTAATCAGGCCCTGCAAATTCGGTCCTTCCACTCTCCGCTACTTTCTCTCGGTTTCCCGCGTTTTTCCTAACTTTCCTTTTCGCTTCTATCTCTTTCTATCCACATCTTTCTTCTCTCTTGACACTACCCTTTTTAACCCTTTGACTACTGTTGACGCCTATTGGCGACCGAAACATGTTGGCTACCCGGTACTGTTGGCGCCTATTGGCGTCCGAAATATATTGGCTTCACGGTACTGTATAGTCCGTTCAACGAGACGAGTCACCAAGTAAAAACAAACAACTGGCTCGCTTTTCACGTGATCGGCTCTGCGACTACGGTCATTGGCTGTCACATGTTACAACTCAAGGCCAAGTTATGGTGGTCCCTTGCTCCCTCGGATCCTACGATGTGATGTGGGCATCTAGAACCCGTAAGTCGGCCCTGCCGTGTTCACGTGCTCGTGTTTATACTTGGTGACTCGTCTCGTTGAATGGAGTATAGGCACCAATTGGCGTCCGAAACATATTGGCGTCCAAATCAAATTTCGCTTGGTTCGCCCGTTTAAAAATTTTTCAGTAATTTTAATATTTTAATATACCTCCTCAGAAATGCATGTCTAACGAAAAATTTCGCCGTACCCAACGGACGTCGCGAGTGAATTCGTACCGTACCGTACGGCCAGTGCGTGCCAAAGTCTGCCGTAGTCAAAGGGTTAAGAGCCGGACATTTCGCTCTCGTGATCAGTCACTCACGAACCGCCGTCGATACTTGCGATACGCCATTGTGATTAAAAATAAGTTCTCATATTTGTGTAAAGTAAAATTGAGCGGTAAGAAGTTTTCCGCATATCGGAATACCTCACCTATAAAATAATATATAATTATTTTATAAAAATATTATATAATAGTATGTAATATAAAAATTTTGTGATTCCAGTTAGAATATAAAATCACATCGAGACAATATTTTTATAACTTGTCCAGATATCACAAAAATAAATAGAGATAATAGCAAATAATTATTGTTAATTAGTAAGTCCTTTACACTAAATTGAACGGAACTGGCGTGCAATAATCGCCATCTGTGAATTAATTAGGAAATTATTGAAAACTGGCATATTCCCCAAAGTGGGATATTACATCGAGTCACTCTATACAAAATGATCGGATTCACACACCTGTGCGTTATTCAATAAATTGACAAAAGCAATGCTACAAATCTGGAAAAAATATATTCCAGCGAGAATGGGAAATGTAAAACATTAGTTATACCAGACTTCTATTCGGTATGAGAATATAACTTGGAAAAAAATCGACCGTTTACTTCTGTTTCATTATTTCAGTTGCATTTAACGTTTGAGATTGTTAAGTGCGATTGAAATAATATTTTTACCAAATTAAATGGTAGATCGCGTATCGTCCGTCGGTGTCAGATTTCTGTCAATAATGAATATATTAAAATCCACTGTGTTTCGCGAGTAAAATTTTGCTTTCCCTCGTGTTTCATATTTTTCTCGTATTTTTTGACAGGTCAATTATAAACACACGTTTCTGTTTTTTTAATTTTATTTTCATTCGCGAAACGTATTATAAATTGATTTTGCATTTCTTTAAAATAACTGAACATAATTTGTGTAAAAAAAAAAAAAAAAAAAAATCTAGAATCGTATTTCTCCTGGAAATTTATTTTTACAAGATATTTTCAAAACAGTTACACTTTTAATCACGCATAATGCAGCGTGTTGAAGAATCTGTTCCGTTTTAATAATTATAGTTTTAGGTATAACATGCGATAATTATAGTTTCAAAAAATAATAAAAAATATAAAAAATTGTATACAAAATAAAAATCTGTTAATATTCGATAAAATTTAGCCCTGAAACTACCAAAGCGACCAAACCAACGGCTTCTAATTTCTCAATTAATTTTCAAAAAACCGATCCATTTTTTTGTTTATCACCTTCTTTTTTAATTATATAAACAGTAGACCTCAGCGAAAGACCCAACTTTTACCTTAACCGTTTGAGTCCGAGGAAGCGCTTCACTTGTCGTATGCCAAAAATACGGCGCTGCTGTTGGTAGTATACTTTACGCAATTATTGAGAGTAGTTGTAGTAATATCAGTGGCAGTTTTTATTCATTTAACTCAGTTGTGGCTTTTAACAATATAAGAATTAAAATAATATACAGTAGTAATGTAGTAAAGCCTGTGAATTGTGGTACGGTAGAAAAAATGGGTCAATGTAAAAGGATATATAATGTTTTGACTGTAATTTTTTTTAAATCATCACCAGATCTATAAGGGCGCTATATGTAAAAAAGGAATCCATGGAATTTGTGCAGCAAAACATTTTTGTTGTAAGTGAAAATAAAAATTTTTTTTTCATCAAAAATACTTGTTACATAACAATTAGGGTTAATTATAACCATTTTCATTGTTTCCCCAAAAAAATACTACGCATTTCATCCCGGACTTTTAGCATATGCATAAGAAAATTCTCCCGTACTCAAACGGTTAAAATTGCATTTTTGTCTCTTAACACATCTTGCGCGGGCACTTTGCCGCCAAAGTCAAACGAATTCATAGGAATTCATTCTTGCAACACACCTTTTGTATTTTTGCAACGCATGTCTATCTGATCTTATCGTAAAAACATCACAAAAACCTATCGATAACAATAATCCATCAATAATCCGTGAAAAACGATTTTAGTCGCTTCCCGCGCAAGATGTGTTAACAACTTGTAAGTTATAACGCAGTGTTTTTTTTTTCTGTCTCTTACAGTTTGCAAGTTATGCAGTAGCGGCCAACAAAATTGCACCGCTTCTGAACAACACAGTTTATCGAATATTTAGATGCAAACTTTCTAATTATACTAAATTGTATTAACGTGGTCTTTTAATGGTTTTGAATAATCCGATACAATAAGTCTGTATTATATTGTTTCAGTTGGATTTTATTAGGTTGGCCAAAAAGTTCGTGCGGATTTTAACGTGTGAATAAAAAGAGATTTTCTAATTATAAAAGGAAATATTTTTATTCGACAATGCACTGTCCATTCGAATTGCCAAATCACCTTTTGTTTTTAAGATTTGAACTGAATTTAGTTGCGTTTCAAAGCGCCGGAAGACAATTATCCCTAAAAACCGCACGAACTTATTGACCAACCTAATACATCAATTGTTTCACGGCTATGCATGATTGTCAGTTTCGAAAAAGCGTTCACAGCTTGCGGTCATCGCTCCTTATCAACAGCTCGCACGGTGGTGAAAGGTGGTGCAATTTCTGTGGCCACTGCTCTACATACGCTCCACATATCCTCAAAGCTTCATAATTTTCTACAATTTCCGGCTTGGAGATCTTCCCTTGTAAAAACTTAAAGGACACAGCTTATGCAGCAACCTGATATTTTCGCTTATAAATTATATTATTTTGATGACGAAAACCATATTTCAGTTTCAAATTATTCGGTAAATTATTCATCTTGTTCCTTTCGACGCTTATTTATTTGAAATCAATTTCCACAGCAATGGCACGCATTGAAAAGGCGGATGGTATATCGTTCGAAGGCGATAGGATTATCACAACTCGAAGAATCACGAAGAAAGAGGTAAACTTCTAACTCCGTTTATAATCTTGTACGTCGTCGTTGCATCGTTGCGCCTGTACAGGTTGCAATCAGGACATAAGAGAAGCTCAGTTGAGATTGGCTGGATTTAAGGATCATTAGTAGACGCGCAGCTACACGTAGGTAGATGAGTAAGCTGATTGAGTTTATCGGATCGGCGAATTGCCAAGCGTCTCCTCCACGAAAGGGAGCCTCTTTCATTTCCTATTCTTGCCAGTTTCTCGATTAGTTCTTCCCGACCGGTTCGTTTCTCTTTTCCCTGCCGCTCGCTGTCTCTATCCATGTCTTCTCGATAAAAGTTCAATAATCCCGCGGACTCGATGTAATCCAGCGCCGTCGATAATCTGGGCTTTCGTTAATTTATTATTCACCGGACGGTGTACCGGTCGGCCGAGCACTTTACACTTCCACTTGAATCGAGTGGAACGAATGGTTCTACTAAATTGCATAAAGAGGGGCTACTTCGTCGTACATTTTCTCGATTTTTATTACGATAACTCCTTAACCATAGGAAAAATCTCCTTCTTAATCTCCTCCTTCTTGGCTTTTGTAAGTTCAAGACGCCGGCTTCTTGACGATGGTCATTGAGACGACGGCAGAGAAATTAGTACGAGCATCGTGAAAAATTGTACTGGCTGGAATTTAAGTGGCGTTCAAGCTACTTTCAATTGATGCTTTACAAATTGTACAGTTCTGTATGAGCACCATCAACATCTTTTTCTCAGGGTTGTGTAGCTTATGTCAATCCACGTCGTCAGGCGTAAAATAATTCTTAACCCTCATCCGTTACTCGTTTTCTGCAACTTAACACTTTACCAACCGGGAGCCTATTAACAGTTTCACAACCGCATGGTTGCGCAGTGAAACGTCGCCAGGGGCCGGCAATATTTTTGAAGAAACACTTTGCCGTCCGCACTATTTGTAAACATTTCTTCGCTTGAAAAAAACTTTACGTAAATTCATGAAATAATTCAACATTATTATACAACAATATTTATTCCTTTGTGTGATAATTATTAAAACGTACAAATATAAAACAATAAGCAAAAATTGAAATGTATATCGTGAAAAAGTATTCAGTCGCTAGCGATAATATTCAGTCCCTCCGAAGCGTTTCGAGATAGACTCTTTAGTAGTCAAAAGGTTTTACGCAATAAAATTTTGAATCATTTAAGCATCTTACGGTCTAAAAAGATTTGCAATTGGCTTGCCAATGGTACCACGTGGGAGTCATCGGCTAATAACGACTGGCCTACCAATGACACCACATAAGTGTCACCGGTAGACAACGTTTGGCCTGCCGATGGCACCACGTTGGTGTCACCGGTTGTGAAAGTGTTAATCGGCTTTTTGCAACCAACGCCCATCGACCGGGAGCCTATTAATCGACTTTTTACAGCCAACGTTTATCTACCGCTTGCTGCTTAATACTAACATTATGAAAATTAAAAACTTTATTCAATTTAATTACCCTACAATAAGAGAAACGATATTCCAAGCACTCTCACGAATTTCGATTTAAAAACAAAGTTGCAAGAATAAGAGCTTTTATTTGCGCACGATAGCCAGAACCGAGCCGGTGTTAGCGATGTATCCGCGCTCGAATGAACCGGTCGGTAAAGTGTTAAGCTTGATAACTAATTTATTTACAATGTTCAATTTTATCCTATTATAATATTCTGCTACGTATAGCTGTAACAGTAACGACTGAATAACAAAATCATAAATTACATTCTGTTAAAAATAAGCAAGTGTCCTGATACTTTTGAGCGGTAGTGTATGTGCATTATCATTTTCAATCCGTAACATCGTTGCTACAATAACAATCATCGTATACAGTTTATGCAATCTTAAAATTTAAAAATAAAAAAATTACATCATTATTGTTAAGCGAAATAGCATAACACGCGTTAAATAAAGCTTGAATAAATTTTAAAATATTACGTTTCCCCTGCTTGTCGTAAAACAATGAACCCACGTTATAGACATTAATGTCGTTTTTATTGCATATTAGTTCAGTAATGTATTCACTATATTCAATTTTATCTTGTTATAATATTCCGCTACGCATAGCTGTAACAATAACGATTAAACAACAAAATCATAAATTGCACTCTGTCAAAAATAAGCAAGTGTCCAGATACTTTTGAGAGTTAGTGTATATGTCACTGTACTGCCTTACACGTATGACGAGGAATTTATTTTGTTTAATTGCACGTGATGCAGTGAAATAATATTCGCTTCATTGCTTTGCACAAACCCTCCTAATTTTCTGGAAACGGTCGAGCAAATAATATTTGATTGCAGTCTGTACAATTGAACGGAACGTGTTTCTTCTTATTATCTCCTATCCGTTGCTGGAGAAATATTCCTATAACTGGACATGATAGAAGAGAGCAGAAATAAACGACGGACCGTTCCGCACGGTACCTTGTATTCGAGGACTCTAAACGGAAAGAAAACAAAACATGTTTCTATCGTTTGTAATTCTTCCATCCAGTTTAATTAAATTTTCGATTTCTGCATCTGGTGTGCTTCCGTTTCGAATGTACGCTGCAAGCAATTAAACAATCGACATCAAATTTTCATTCGGAGCTTCTAGGGGAAACGCTTTGTTATCAATGCCGAATTAAATGAACCAACGTTACTGTATCCATATCCTCGTTCGTTTCGAACATGCATTCGAGTATCTCTCGTTTCACGATATACTTCTATTTCATACGATTTGAGTTATAATGAGGGCTGTGTGAAAGCGGAGTCTCAATCGTGAAGTCGGAATCATTGAATCAAAGTCATGGAATATCGAGGTCATGGATTCTGAACTGTGGAGTCGGAGTCATGGAATCAAAGTTCAGAAGAAAATGATCATTGGAGTCGAAATCGGAGACAAAAGAAAAGATATATTCCGATTCCGGTTCCATGTTAGGTAAAATAATTGGAAGTTGTAATAAAATTAAGTAAATACTGCGGTATTGGAACAAAGAATTATATATTTATTTTTGTTGACTCCCACAGTTTGCGTGGAGTCGATTATTTAGCATCAAGGATGCCAACACGTTTTATACCAATAATATAAATGATATATTTAGTTCAGTTCGTACAAGTTCCACGGTTCAATAGTTCACAAGTTCCAGTTCTAGTTCTAATTCAATGTTCAATGTTCTTATCTCATCTCATCTCCAGTTCCTTCTCAAGTTCTTAATACTTCTAGTTCAATACCTTTGACAATTCTAATGATTCTAACAATTCTCGTTCAATTCTAATCTTAATCGTAACAGTGACAGTTCTTAAATACAAAACACACATATGCGAGCAGCATACTATGTTACTTCTTAATATTTGAAGTCGTATTTCAGCATTTAAGGTAAGGTATTGTGTCGTTTATTTTTGTTGATGCGCAGCATGCTGCTTCTATTTTCACATTCCGAAATGATTATCTCGTTCTGTTACATATCGGTTAGAGTTGGCAATTGTATTAACCCCTTGCACTACGCCGAAACTCTGAAAAAGCCGTGCCAAACTTGGCCACCGGAATAGTCGCGGAAGGCTCGTATTTACTTCACGCGATGGATCTCTTTGGAAATTCAAATGAATTTGGATCGAAAACTTTTAAAATTTACTTTAGAGTCTGACTCGTGATATTCATGTTTGGCATGAAAGTGTAACAACGAGTCTGACTCGTGATATTCAAGTTTGGTACAAAATTTTCATCACGAGTCAGACTCGTGAAAGTAGTGCAAGGAGTTAAAAAGTAGATGCGTGCCTAATTTCGTTCTGGAAAATTTATCAGAAACTTGAAATAGAGTCGTCAAACGAAAACGAAGAAACGTTTTTCTATATGGCAATTAATTTTTTAACGACGCGAAGGGAGAAAAGTGGGTTAAATGCATTGGATGCACCGCGAGCTGAGCACATCTACACCGCACGAACTTTCTCACCAACCTAATAAAATCCAACCGAAGTAATATAATGCAGCTCTGTTGCATCGGATTATTCAAAGATATTAAAAGACCACGTTAATACAATTTAGTATAATTAGAAAGTTTGCATCTAAATATTCGATAAACTCTGTTCTTCAGAAGCGGTGCAATTTTATTTGCCACTGCTGTATAACTTGCAAACTGTAAGAGACAGAAAAAAAACACTTTGTGTTATAACTTACAAACTTCTAAGAGACAAAAATGGAACTTCAACACTTTTGCTACGAAGGTCTTTGCTGAAAAACGCAATGTTATATTGTCTCGCTGTAACGATTCTTGATCTGAAGAGAAATATATAGACCTTCGTATCTTATTAACGCTAAATCTACCGACGATTAAAGTAGACCTGTTTGTACCCAAAGAAATAAAAACGATAGGTATTCGAAAAAATACACAACGTAAGGAGAACAAACCTTTACCTATTTTTTTCACAGAAAATCACGAAAAATTCCTCAAAACGAATCCTTGTAAATTTATATAATTTCTATGAGAAATTAAAAACCGGTCAATTTGACCGCTTTGGTAGTTTTAGTGTTAAATAATAAAGTAAGAAAAAAAATTAACTTTCGGTAAAAGGTGTATCCCATTGTACCAAGTTATGCAATTTTCATAACATAATTTTTTTCTCTCTGCAATTCGTTAGAAATTAAAAGACTGTCCAGAGTTATCGCGGATACTTTGTATAGGGACGTAACAGAGGAAGATCTTTTCACATCTGTTTGTTTTACCAATTTCGGTGATTGAATTGTAAATAATTCCTAAACTCACTACTCTGATTCGCAGGGAGCATAACAGAACGTCTTTTTTACACGATCACTATTTCAGAACGTGTTACGTCTATCCTGTATATTTAAGTAAAATTAAAGTATTAATACTTTAACCCTTTCGCTACGATGGTCTTTGTCAAAAAACGCACCCATAGTCTTGTTATGACAGTTCTTTGTGCTTTTATCTGTTAAGTTATCTAATTTAACATATACGTATACAATAAATACTATTTTTCCTATTGTATACTTGTAATACTTGTAATTTTCAAATATGAATACGATTCCTTGAGTGACTACAGCTGTTGATATTATCCAATAGTCAAACAACAATAATCGCCCATAATAGACAGAAATCGATTCGTAGCGAGCGACTATTAAGGCAAAAGTCGTTTCTTTCGCTGATGTCCATCGTTTAGTAAAACATTTATCAACTGTTTATATAATTAAAAAAAAGTAATAAACAAAAGAATTGATCATCTTTTTGAAAATTAATCCAGAAGTTACAAACCGTTGTTCTGATCGCTTTGGTAGTTTCAGTGTTAAATTTTATCGAATATCATTTTATTGGCCAGTGCCGTATTTGTCTGACCTGATTTCTTCCAATCCGGTTCGAAATTTTCCAGCTACCGGACAGGGTTGGATTACCAAAAATCGCCAGACTTCCCGAGTATTCCTATACCTCGGAGACTCGCTCGATCCGGCCCAACATTTTATAACCCAACTCGAGTGCTCAGATACTTGACGTATCCGACGACCCGCGCGTCCCTATTCAAAGCTCAGAAGTTCTAGGGTTAAGCAAGGAAAAGCGTTTAAATGGAAGTTTCATATGTTACGACCTAATAATTTCATTCATTCCATCCATAGGCAGAGAATGTCTGCGTGCATGCACGAGTGCGCGGTGTGTGTGTGAGAGACAGAGGACTTGTTCCTTCGAGAGGGACTTCCGTTGACCGTCCTTCATAAAATTTTGGTATGTCAGGCTTCCAAGTCTTCCGTCGCGTCAATACCATGAAACGTAATTTCTAACTGGTTAACCCTCGGTGCATAAAACTGAATAAAGAACTGTGCGAGTACAATTTTGAGTTAATTTTTTAGTCAAATTGCTTGTTGGATTCGAAACTAATAAGAGGGAAAAATCAAAATATGTGACAAAGGGAAAGTCCAATAAATAACACGATCTACGCTTCGAGCTCCGACGACTGTTTTTACAGCAGAGCCTGATGGTAAAAAGACGGACAGAGATTTGGGAAACTACCGGAGGCCACTACTCACTGTTCGAACATCGTACCGGGCAGTCGACTACCGAACGTTTCCATCGATTGATAAATATATACTTACTGTGGCGGAATCGGCGCTGTTGCGTATTTTAGTTAATTAAGAACTGTTTCTTACATGCAAGTAGAAGAAATTTCAGTAAATTACTGTTCCTACAATCTATGAATAGAACGTTATTAATAAAAACTCTCTATAGCCCGAATTTTGTCTGCTTATCGGAGAAAAAGTTACGATTGATTACAGTTTTTCACTTTGATTTGAAAATGTTTTAACTAATAATTACTGTAGATGGATCGTGGTGTCGCTACAGTAATACAGTAATCAAATTTAATAGTGCAGTGATAACTAAATAAAATTAATTTTTTTAAATATAGATACATCAGTTTGTAACTTTTAAGTCACACGGTCCCATAGAGGGTTAAGGATAGTTTTTGTTTGTTTATTTGACAGAAACCAACAACTGTCTTTATTAATTCTCGGAACTCTTTTGTGGATGCAACTGCGTTCTTCAAAGTTTGTTTAGTGTACGAGCAGGACCGATAAGGGTCTACGGACGCGCGACGCATTTTTCGCATCACGATTCATTCTAAAAGGTTTCTTTGGACAGTAAAGACGTGTCTTCCAGTGTCAGATAGTATAATAAAGAAATATTAAAAGTTTAATCCTTTCGCTACTACGGGCGACTATAGTCGCTCGCCATGAATAGATTTCTGTATACTATAGGCGACTATAGTTACTCGACTGTTGGATAATATCAACAGCTGTGGTCAGTCCATGAATCGCATTCATATTTGGAATATACAGACATACAATGGGAAAAATAGTATTTATTGTATACGGATATGTTAAATTAGACAATTTAATACATAAAAGCACAATACATACATAAAAGGGTGTTCCAAAAGGTCTATAAGTCCCTTCAAGGGATGATTCTGATTTGAAATAACTTTTTCCTTCACCATAATGTCAAACTCAGCTTTGTTAACGAGTTAGTAACGAAAAACACTGACCAATCACAGAGCGAGTAAAGCGGCTGGCCGCTAGCGGGAGCGTTGACTCTGTGCCGCGCTTATGCTTTGACGAGCAAGTCAGAATGTATCGAAGCAACCGTTTACGAGTATTGAATAAAAGTTATATCAAATAAATAAATAAATTATTATTTGTGTAGAACGAATAAACTGAGTTTCAACACTCTTTCACAGTTGCTTCGATACATCCTGACTTATTTATCGAGGCAGAAGTACGACACGGAATCAACGCTCCTACTGGCAGCCAGCCGTCTTACTCGCTGTGTGATTGGTCAGTGTTTCTCGTTAATAACTCGTTAACGGAGCTAAATTTGACATTTTCGTAAAGGAAAAAGTTGCTCGAAATAATCTCAGGAATCATACCTTGAAGAGACTTACGGACCTTGTGGGACACTCTGTATACTATAGGCGCGTTTTATGACAAAGACCTTCGTAACGAAAGGGTTAAGTAAAAGTTATTGTATTTCACCGCTTATTAATTCCATACTTCCCAACAAGAAATGATTATAAGAAATAGTATTTGTTGAAAAATGATTTCCTTTGCGACAAAACCTAAATCAAAGACGACGAGACACAACATTCACCCTAAAGTCGCGTAATTTTTGCAAGAGGTAAATTACAGTGTTCTAAATTAAACTTCAGAAACAGGTAATCCATCCGTCTATCCTGAAAATCCAACCGCGTTTAAGAACCAAGCTTTTCCGCTACCTGATTCGCATGCATGATTTATCTCCGTTAGCGAGAACAAATCTTACGTTATAACGCATGTATGCCATCGTGGACGCTGTGCGAACGTAATTCTCGGTACACTAAATCGCGAGATATCTCGTTTGTCCCGAGCACTTATATACCGGTGTACACGTGCGAGGAAGCGAAACATGTACGGGGTTGTCGCCGAACAACGCACTCTTTATACGCATAATTTTTAAAACTACCTACGAAGCTTTTACGGCCCCGTAAACAAGCATAGTTATCTCACGGTTGGCTCTCATTTTGTCCAGCGACGCGTACACAGAGAGGAGACCAGTGAATGTGTGTCACAGCTTGCATCGGTGTGCAGCTTGGCAGAGCGACTTTATTGTTTATCACTGAGTCTACGACGGAGGAGGGTCGGCCAACGATGACTATTCGCTGTTCTTTTCCTATTGCTTTTTTGTCCGCTTGCTTCCAATGCTGAAAATTGAAGAGAACGCGGTACAAAAGCGCCTCTCGATCCCAGAGAATCAGCTCCCACGAGGTGTAGTTTTCAAAATGCCTCGACAGTGAGACTATCCACGTCTGGCGTCTATTTCATTC
>SMSQ01020014.1:0-103418 GCA_019453375.1 Ctenoplectra terminalis | reverse complement strand
ATTTTCAAATCAAAGTGAAAAACTGTAATCAATCGTAGTTTTTTCTCAAATAAGCAGACAAAATTCAGGCTATAGAGGGTCAATAATAATAATAGCTAAATACTAACCAAGAATTACATTGGCACCTAAATTTGGTTTAAAAATTTTTTATTATCACTCATTTTTTTATTTTTCTATCTATATTTATAAAATTTTACCAAGTAAAATTAAAAACATTTGCATAATAAATTTGTTCAAAAGACAAAAAAGCAGGTCAAATAAACTAGATTTGAAAAACTTAAATTATAAAATAATAATTATAGGACTGTCAATGCAATTCTGTCTGTAAATATTACACGGTAATGCGAATGTTCCTTCCAGGACCGAATTAGCCATACAGTAGAAGTAGCAAATGCTACGGGCCCCGCGCCTAGAGTAGAAAATGTTTAGCTTGTAAAATTTTGTAACAGCCCTGGCTACCGTTAACAAATATTTCTGTTTCGAAGAAATGTTTTTCTAAAAGTATTTCAAAAAACAAAATATCTTTGAAAATCTTTCTGTAAAAAATAGGGCCTCCTGATAATATTTGCTATAGGCCCTGCGCTGGCTTAACTCGTTCGCTACGGTGCTGTCAAAATTGAAAGAGCTCTTGGTATACTAATCGATATAGTTTTTGTTGATATAATAAAAATATACATAGCAAAATTGAAATGTATTGTTTAATGATTGATGGTAGATCACATGTTAATGAAAATATAAATAATTCTATGGTACAGAAAACGTCTATGCACGCTTTCATCAAATGATTGCTTCATTTTTAAAGGCGTATATACGCTGTAATTTCTTTTGTTGACAATTAGACTATCTTCTCGGACGAAAAGAAATTCAACCTTGATGGACCTGATGGATATAATTCATATTGGCGAGATCTCCGCAAGGAACCACGGTATTTCGCGAAAAGAAATTTCGATGGCGGAAGTCTTATGGTTTGGGGGGCTTTTTACAGTAATGGCATGCTACAATCAGCTTTTCCATCGAAAAAAATGAACAGTGACGAGTATATTAGTGTTTTACAAAATAATTTGCTACCCTTTCTTCAAGAAAATAATACTACAAATTGGTCGTTTCAACAAGATAACGCAGCTATGCACACAAGCCGAAAAGTGATAGCATGGTTTGAGGCAAACGACATTAACATTATTAAATGGCCAGCGTGTTCGCCCGACCAAAATCCTATGGAGAATATATGGGGAATAATTGTTAGAAATGTTTATGCAGGAAACCAACAATACCTAAACGTTTCTGAATTAAGAAATGCAGTAATAAAAATAAGTAACGAAATAAGTAGAGATATATTTCGGAAACTTATTGATAGCGTTCCAGACAGAGTTTTCGAGGTAATTACAAAAAAAGGTGGTCCTACGAGATATTAAAATTGTTTATCATTGATTTTATTGATGCGGTGCTATTGTTAAGCAGTGGAAATTCAGACTTTTGATTGTATCATATTGTACAAAAGGAGAATTTAAATAAAAATTAATTTAAAGTTGATTATTTTTTATACATTTTCAATTTTTACAATTAATTTCTTTGTATTTTCAATCTAAATTCTGGAACAGTTAAAAATTTAGGCGGTGCTATAGTTACGCACCACAATGTATACGCTCTTCGTAGCGAAAGGGTTAATCCGCCTCTGGTTTCTTTAATTTGCGGTAGTAATTTATGATAGAAATAGAAGTAGAAACGTAAAAAATAATGTATCTAATATAATTAAAAAGTAACGAAAAATTTATATATACGTATTTCATTAGAGATTAAATTAATTGTGGTTCGATATAACAAAGCCTTTCGAAGCATCGCTATTATATTTCACATTGTTAAAAGAGCCAAATTGTGAAAGTAAAAGATTTATTGCTTTTTCTAATGCGCGTACAAAAGTGTTGCACATGGATATCGAATGAAACAAGAATAAGTGATATTCTGTGTGCGAAGAGCTAATCCGCAGTGGGTTCATAGTATTTAAACCAGAGTGGCCAACAAAATGAAGCGATGAGAAAGCAATCAAGGAATACAGTTATTTTAATTAGCCAGATGAATGAAAGTTCCACGGTGAAATTAATAAAGAAACTTAAATGAAATCCAATAAGTGAGTTGTACAAAACGGAACCGATAGGTGTTTCGATTAAGTTGATTAAACTGGAATTAAGTCGATTAAAACGGAGAGCCTTAATAACAAAGTTGATAGCTTTTAATTAAGCGGAATAACTCGAAGTTTACCGATAACGAGACCGTTTAAATTTTAAACGAATAATTATTTATACGAACGAAAATTATGAAACACGTTAAATCCGTTTCTAACACCGGTTCAAATGTCAAAAATTTCAACCTCGTTTCGATTCTTTCTTATCTTTTTCAGGCTGTCTTTTGTTTTGAAATATACACACGTAATAAACTTGTGGAATAATTTGTTATACGAGCTCTTTACTTTCGAGAAAAGTACCGAAAATGGAATTGTGTCTCAAAAAATTAAAGTAAATAAACATTGATACGAAGTTTTTATTATTTACAATCATTACGAGGAAACAAAACTCCATCGAGGACAAAATTTGATAATTAGAAGACAGGATGTAGAAATCGATTAACGTTAATAATTATATTAGAGTAACGAAAAATTTATTTCGAGATATTTGCAAATTAATCTCCAAAGAATTCTCAAATTATTTAGGCTTTATATTTAAAAATTTATTTTAAAATATTCGCAAATTAATCGTGTGACAGTTCCCAAATTACTTACTTTTTATATTTACAAATTTATTTCAAAATATTTGTAAATCAATCTTGAAAATAATCCTCAAATTACTTACTTTTTATATTTAAAAATTTATTTAAAAATATTCGGAAATTAATCGTGCAACAATTCTCAAATTACTTACCCTTTATAGTTACAAATTTATTTCAAAATATTTGTAAATCAATCTTGAAAATAATTCTCAAATTACTTGCTTTTTATATTTACAAATTTAAAAATATTCGAATATAAAAATTACTCAAAGGACAAAACGTATACACGAGTAAAAAAATGATTTAAATTTGTTTGAAAACAAAGATTATTTAATCGAAATAAATAAAATTTACGGATTGCTCCAAAACTTTCAAATCAATAAAACATATAAGTTTACAAACATCATTACTTTATATCTCGATCCAGAAAAAGTTCATCGAAGATTGTTTGACATCACTGATCTTGGTCAAAACGATTTGCAACGACGCATTCAGGTATACGAAGGTTGTGTAAACGTGATTGGAGGCTACGCCAATGGCCGCAAACGATGATAATGTCTCTTGGTGATGTTAGCGGAGATACGAGTGACGATATCTTTATTACCCTATGTGAGACACGTTGCTCAAGTTAATATTAATTGCCATTTTATCTTGCTCAGACGCCTGATATTTCGAAGAGTAATCTTCGCAAATTTTATGACACTCCAACCAGCGCGGAACTAGACCTTCGAATTTCGAGAACAAACTTTGCTCAACGTTTACGCTTACTATTTGCAGACCCCGATTCCATCGACAACCTCCTTGCGCGCACCTTAATTTAACTGTTGCTACGGAATCGACCAAAAAGTTTTACGACCATCGGAGACTCTGACGTTACCGCATCGCTTGTCATGAAATTCTAGAACTTTTAGACCGATTGGACCATTTTGGTGTAACGTGAATTACCATTCACTGTATTGTAGCAAATTTTTAACGAAGTAAAGTTAGCGAATGTGTTGGTTGTAAATTATTTGTTGTTTTCATTCTAATACACAGAATTTTGATTTTTAAGTAATGTTTTTAAATAAGATCAAAAATATGAATTTTATAAAATTTATTTTATAATTAATTTATCTGTGTTATCTTCTAATTTTCACTGTTGAAATTTGTATTACGTGTTTTATTTATAAAAGTAGATTATTAAAGACATTCTGTTTGCAGAGGGATTCAGATAATTATATTTACTCTTATGCTATATTTTTTATGAATTTTAAATATTTACACGAGTATAATAATACAATTTTGTCAGAAGATTAAATACAATGTTACCAAATGGTAATTAGAAGTAACTAGTCAAATGGTACTTGTTGAGGATAATCAGTACTTAGCTAATCAGTTAATAACTTAATTACCTTTTACTTTTTTAATGGTTTAAAATTGTTACACAGTGTTTGATAATATTTTTGTATTTATAACAATTTAATTTTATACAAATTCCGAAAAAAATTAATTCTTGAAATTAAAATATCTAATAGTTCTCCTCTAAAAAATAACACCTGATCGGTCATTAATTCTTGCATCAATGCCAGCTTAAATAAAATACACGTCTCGTTTTCTTTCTAATTTTAATTATTTTAATTATTTAGTTACATTCACTGCTAAGAAAATTAAGCAAGTTTTACGCTGGGTGCCGAAAGTGTTTAAAGAAAACAGCAAAACTTCTTTAAATTTAATATACATAATTGCAAATATTAATCTTGCAGAGGTATTTATAACGATTAGCAGAACAAAAAAATATTACGAGATATCTATTATTCGGCAGTCGTGGTATACGAGATATCTCATAGTTGGCAGTGAACGTCTCAATTGTACTAATTGAATTTTAATGTATGTATAAAACTCTTCTATAGTTCCAAATTAAATATTAGGTCGTACCAGATCCAATTGCCGACTTTAGAATAAATGACAATAAACTACTATTTGTAGACTCTACATAATACGTTTTGTTAGCATACTACGAAGATGTTCTTGTTTATTTCCTTTGTCTGTTAAGTTTTTTTCTCAATTGTTTAACTGTTTTTTCATAAGCGAACAATATGGTGTCACTGAAGGAATTTAGAACGTTATTTCTGTATCAATTTAAACTGGGCTACAGTGCAGCTGAAGGATACCAAAATATTAGTGTGGCTTTTGGAGAAGATTGTGTTAAGGACGGGACCATTCGGTGGTGGTTTCAAAAATTTCGGAAATATGAGTCTGAAAAATGAGTTCCGAGGAAGACCGGAATCCATCTTAAATAGAGATGAATTGAAAGACAAAGTGGCAGCTAATCCACAAACAGCTATTCGTAATCTTGCAGCAGAACCAGGATCATCTCCAATGACAGTTTCCAGACATTTGCGTGCAATAGGTAAAGTGAAAAAATTGGAAAAGTGGGTATCGCACCAGCTGATAGAAGATCAGAAGTTGCGACGTTTGGAAGTGTGCTTATAACATAGAGTTCGAAATAATAGAAGTCAATTTTTGAAAAGAATTGTAACCCGCGATGAAAAATGGATTCTGCACGACAATCGCACACGACGTGGTCACTGGTTGCTAATGTGGATGCTAATGAAGCTCCCAAACAGATGCCGAAACCATTATTCCAACCGAAAAAAGTTATGGTCGTCCGCGAAGGGAATAATTTATTTTTTTTTTTTGAAACAAGGAGAAACCATAACAGCAGCATCCTACTGTCAATAAATTAAAATCATGCATCAGAAATCGATTAAAAAGCAACCCGAATTAATCAGTAGATGTGAATCTATTCTTTTTCAGGATAACGCTCGGCCCGATACATCACAAATTACTGTACAAAAATTAACTGAATTAAAATATGAAATTTTAACCCATTTACCATATTCACTAGATATTTCACCAACCGACTATCATCTGTTTCGTCATTTACAGTTGTTTTTAACACGTTGACTGCCACGGTGGTCATATGTGACCGGAGATTGTTTCTTTTGTAGCGCCACGGTAGTCATCGGTGACCAGATGCTTCAAATGTTTATAATTGTAAAAATTAAATGAAGATTGATAGTTAATGAATTTTGAACATTATCATCGCTATTAGAGTATACTTTGAAATAAAGTGTGCACTATTCAACGATTAAAAATTTTTATTAAAAGATAAAAAATGAGAGATTCATTTTTATCGAATCTTTTATTTACCGATGTAGCGTCCTGAGCCATAGCGTCCTGAACAAGAGATTTCGGCGTGGCGGTCAACGTGTTAAAAAACAAAATATTCGATACTCCAGAAGCTATAATCGCAGTCTTTCAGAAATTTATTCGCACTAAAGTCATTAATTTTTATAAATATGAAATATTCCAACTGGAATCTCGTTAGGGAAAGGTCATTGAAGCTAATGGCTCATACTTTGAATAAATATTATAGTTTTGAAAACATGTAGCTTTTATTTTCAACAACAAAAACGGCAATTTCATGCGATACAATCTAATAGAAAATTGCGCGAAACGAAACCTTCCTCGAACATAATAATTTACACGAAACTTTTCGAAACATCGAAACAGACATCAAACACGACACGCTTGCAGCTTTCTCTTTCCATTTGCTGTGATCAACTTTCGGCTCACAGTCAATATCCCGAGCAACCGTCGAGTAAACGACGGAAACAGTTCGTAGAAACGGAATCTTGGTCCTCAGCGAACAAGCTACGATATTCGTTTCTTTTGTCGAACGTCAGAGTTCGAGCGATCCTCGGGGGAGCAGGCGGCAGGGACAACATATTCATGATGCCGTTTCGGATTTTATTCCATCGCTAAATCCTCGAATCTCTGCGGACCTGGGTCTCCTCCGCGTGTCTGCGCCCCTTGCTTTTCGATACGCAGTCGGAAAGAAAAAGCAACGGCGAAGTTTCGGGAGTTACTGCGACTCCTCCTAAGCCAACGTCGATGACGACGCGACGTTCCGATCAGCCTTTTTACGGTCGAGGGACACCTTTTCGACAAAACGACCTCGAAGGACGCTGTCCTTTGCACCATTTCGACGCATTCCTCTCCATCGCCGAGGCATCTACATTTACATAAACGTCCGGATGCACGAATGACCGAATTACTTGATTGTAAATCCTCAAGGGATAAGAAGTGCTTTCTTGATAATCGCGCGAGAAAAAAAATGGAGAGGATGAGGATTCCATTTTTTCTCGTATAGAATTCTTTTTGTCGATGCAGACTACGTTAATTGGCATTCCTTTCCGGTTGAGAAATTCAAAAGAGTGGATTTAAAAATACGTTGGAAGTTGCGCGAGTGTAGCTTTGAAGGAATTTCTGATGGCCTTTTAAGAATTTGAAATTTTTTAGTTTTAAATTATTAGATACGATAAGGGGACCAGATTTCGTCCCGCTGTCTAACTTCGTTCTCTGATTAATCTTTGTTGTTAGTAAGTAAGAGCAAGGTGTTATTACTGTTAGCAATAATTGGAATTTATAATAGAAACGTTACTAGTGTCAACAATTAAACAAAAAAATAAATTCGTCGTTTCCAGAATCTTTTATAACGCTTTGTTTCTATACGACTAGCGTAGTATATGAGCCGTTTAACCCATTCGCTGCCAAGGACGAATATACTCGTCCTACTTTAAATATGTTATAACATGCAAGCTTTTGAATTAGCAAATTTTTTGTAGCCACAAACATACATATAGAAATGTAAAAAACTTGAAAAAATACTACTGCTTGCAAATGATTATGTATGATAATATATGTGCTCTTACCAAGAAATAACAGAGCTTTGGTAAACAATAACACTCAAAATATAAATGGCAATGGGAATGACTTCATATAATTTAGGCTTGGCAGCGAATGGGTTAATGTAAAATTGGTGTAAGTCAAAAACATCGAATACTGAATAATAAGGAATAAAGTAAAGGTATTCTGGAAAATACAATAATATCAGAAAATGTTACATCTCTTTAACATAAGCCTATAAAACAATACTTTAAGATAGTAATGCTGTTTGCCTCTGAAAATTAAGACAAGTAATAATTTTATTTAACACATTGAGGACCGATCACGAGATATCTCGTATTTCGTTTCTTTCAATTCATAAAAGTGGAAAGTAATTATAAATGAGAAGTTGCGTTCAAAAACGACCGCTTCGTCTGAATATTAAAACGAAGATCCCTATTTACCGTAGGTATAAATATTTCGTAAAAGCATACAAGTAAAAATTTTATTCGACTGTAACTTGATCTTATAGTAAGATTTTCAAAAAAGTCGCTGGTCTTCAATGTGTTAATATAGTTGTATTAAACCAAACAGGAAAAAAATTGACCTACACCGCGTTTGCATTAATATTTAAAGTTGTATTTGACCGTCTGAACTAAGATATTGTACCATTTATTTTTACCGATGTAGAGCTTCTATTTTAATATTCCGAAGTGATGATTTTATTTTGTCACGTAATTAGAACTGGCAATTATGTTAAAAAATAGCTTTGTGCCTAATTTCGTCCACCTACGCAAATCCCAATTTCGTCGCGGGGAATATATTAAAAATTCGAAATGGTTATCAAATAAAAGCGAAGAAAGGATCCCCTAAAACCTTAAGATATCGTCTGCCTTCCATGTGACAATTAATTTTCGAACAATGTGAAGGGATAAAGAGGGATTAAATCCACTGAGTTCTTCAAATGGTACCATGAGTTATGCACATCTACATCATGAATAAAAGAAATTTTGTGTGATTTTTGCATATGTAGAGTTTCATAAACGCACAAAAAGCGAATAGTATGGAATCTCTTTGAACCATTTTCCTATTAAAATTAAAGAGACGAAATTGATAACACATTTCTTGATATCTGAAAAATGTACCCTTTTACATATATATTTTTTACTTTGTTCGTATGAATTTTTATAAAACATCGATTAAAGATTTCCGTTACTAAGCTTTGAAATTTATTTTGCCAATTTTTTCAGACTAAAAAGTTTATTTGGTTCTGAATAAATGTTCAAAAATCTTTAATGGGAAGAATGGGGTCTTTCTAGCCTCTTACCCTAATAAAAATTTTATATTTATAATTGTGATAAAATAAATATTGAAAGTAAGATATAATAACTGTAAAGATAAAAGTAGAAAATTAAATAATAAAAAAAATAATTGGGAGAAATACTTGTGATCATTATGTTCTTAAGAAAAGTGATTTTAAAATTCAAATTACTTTGCGTCTAACATATTTTTTAAGTGAATTTTTACCCGTGAATATTAAACAATATATTTATACATTAAAATAATTTAGTTTGTTCATTAATATTATAACTTTCTGGGTTAATTACTTGTATCGTTATAAGTAAATGCATAGCTTGGTTGATTTAAAGTTTTAATGTATCATTAAACATTTATGATTATTTAAATTTGGAAAACAAAAATACAGGTTACATGTAAAGGAATAGAAAGGTAATGCAACGAACTTCATAAGAATCTTCATTTTGCGGGGTGATTTTTAATAGAAGTGTGCCGCGCGCCAGTTAGACGATAAGATTACGGAAGAAGATAAGTTGCAGAGAGATAAAATGCTCTTTGTACATTGGACCTATAATTAATAAGTGTTTCAAACGTGACTGTCAAAATCTTGACGAAATTAGCACATTAATTGTAGGCACTACAACATCCTTTACATTTTATTCACTTTTAGTTCTATTAAGTACTTAGAAATTACATAAATAAAATGTTGACTCGTATAAAATTTCACTCGACCACTGTCTAAAATATCGTACAGAAAACGAAAATAGATTACAGGAATAGTAACCAAATTCTTAGACAAACGAGTCAACGATCTGTACATTTACAAAAGGTTTGCGTCGTAAGAAATTGCACACTCGAGTACCAATAATTTACTCATTTCTGTTTATTAACAATTCGATTGAAAGTAATAGGGGTAACAAAGCAAACCATAAGTACATCATTCCTCAACCATAAATACCGATAAAAGATAAGTTTATAAAAAGCAAAAAATTCTTCAAATAATTTATTACTACAAATTACGGCTATTTGAATAAAAAAAAAAAAAAAAATTGTAATTATTTCTGTAAATAAATTACTTTTTCCTAACTACGCATCCTAGGTGTTCTTTTCTCATTCAAAAAATTCAAAATATTCAAAAAATTCAAAAAATTTCTCTCGAAATTCTACAACTATCATTCGACAATTCACACAATTTCACCAGGAAGACATGTTCTCCGCGTCGTTTCGATTGTTCCGGTTAAATACACTAAAATCGCGAGAACTGCGCTGCTGTCGTATGTAATTGGGAACATACGGACTGTAATATCTTATGACTGTGCTGTGCCATTAACGGGACGACGATCATCGTAATATACGTTCAGTTTAGTTTAGCGAGACGAGGGGTTGCCAGGCACGAAGCGACCCTTCGCGTGCCACCGAGGAGGGTGCATAATTTATCGCTTTTCCCCGACCACCATAATGCAACACGTTACACGCTTGGTATGCATGTAGATTCCGAAGGTTATCGATGCTCACTCAATGTCCGTGAGGGTGTAATATGGGAGGCCTAACTACCGATAAATAGCCTAATCATCGATCGGAATTCATTGCTCTGGCTTCTGTCCTAATTCAATAGCAACCGTGTAATTAGATGGTTCAGGTGGCCGAGGAAAAATTACGCACACCTCAAGTGATGAAAGTGTTCGATTATGTGTTTGATAGTATTTCTATCGATCTTATTGACGCTTTCTTTATTGTTTTTTCTTTTATAGCTTTTTTTTTTTTCTTTTTTGGAGATCAAAGTACTTGTTTATCAATTGGAAAAATTAATGTTTAACTTGTAGACCGAATTGTTTTTTAATCAAAAACTTTTTTGCGCGCACGGTTAAAAATTAATCAAACGAATTAATTTGTTTCTGCTCTGGTAAATAATGACAGGACAGTGTATTATTAGTGTAAATCTAATGATATAATAAAAAATGTAGAATTTCTGTGTAACAAAACATTAAGTCTAAAATGTTGGCGACTAGAATAAAGAGTTCATTGATCTTTTTTTTGGTTAACAGATTAAGCTATGTCCTAGATATTTGTATACAGATATATTGTCATTTTATGGTACAATTTGTTCCGCGTTATGTATTGAAAAATATCTTTCAATTGTAATAAAAAAGTTATAAAACAATCCAAGAAAAGGTTGACGTATAAGAACAAAATCTACGAGTTTGAAAATATAGAGCGTGCAATTTTAGTGAGTGATTAATGTAATAATATTATTACAATTAAATCGTATTAAAACATAAACTGAAAAGCGATTAAAAATGGAAACGATTAAAAAGAAAAGTTTTTACTTTTTCATTTGAACAATGACCGTTAACCTTTTCACAGCGCAATAAAACGACAAACAATTCATAACGAGTGACATAAAAAATATTTATTTTCTTTATTGCAACATTGCTTGGATTTTGGTTGGCAGATACAAAAAATACGTAATTCCAGCTATTCGTACGTAACAGATTTTAATGGTTATATTATCTATATATAATATAATTTAAGATATGAATTTACAGTACCGTATTCGACAGCTTATCCGGATCTCCCTTATACTAAACTGCGAAAAGGTTAAAATACGTGTCCAATATATCCAACTTGTTAATACCACTATAACGAGAGAAAATAGGTTTCGCGGTCGCAATATACGCAACTCCAGAGAGGTGCTTTTGACAAGTATAAATCATGATAACCTATTCCAGTGACAGAATTCTGTACGCTCCCTTTGTTAAGTAAACCTAGTTGGAGATAACCAATAAAAACAGAAATAATACAGGAACCATTCGAGTTCTTTCTAAAATTACCTTACTCTCATCGTTATAATTCGAGAGAGTTGACTATCTACGTTTCAAAGCACTATACAATTTTTCATTGTTTTTAATTATCGACAATATATACTGTAAACTGGAAGAACATTGGCAGGTGGCGAGATTACATCGACAGCTTTTTAATTTGTTTTTAATTTCGTTTGTAATTCAGGTTTCATAAATCTAGTGTAACAACTCTACTTTTTCTTTCTCTTTTTGTTAATAAATTGATGTCACAAGTATTTTTAGTTTTGCTTGAGAAACAATATTAGGATAAATAGAAAAATAAATAAATGATTGCATTAAAAATAAGAAATCAAATTTAGGTGCCAGTGTAACTCGAAGTTGATACAATTTTTAGGGTTAATGCTTTTTATAGGACTTACCAATGTAACCCCGTGAGTAGGGTAACATTGGCAGGTAATTAACATATATTAAAAAAGTGAAAGAAAAATTGTATGCATTTTTATAATTTTACTAAAACAACAAAAACTGTAATATAATGTTTAAAATGAATACGAACATTTTGATTTTTGTGTTACACGGCAGAATATTATGACAACCTGTCAATGTTGCTCCATGTTACGGTGATCCTTATTTAAAATATTACGCTATATAAAAATTTAACTATAAAATCACTCAAAAAATACGATTTCCTGACTAAAAAGGACGAAATAACTATATCGATGGTTCAATTAAATAAAAATTCTCACGAATGTAAAAAGTTGAACTGAAACGACGGGCGAGGCAGGTGACGGTGAAGCAGTGGCACGACTTCGCTTAGAGTAGAATTGGTTTTTATTGTGACTAGATTACAAACGGGGCCTTTCGGCGCTCAATATCGCCCAGTAGGAACGTTTACACGTAGTGAGTGAAACGACGACGAGAATGAGAACATTCTTCTGCGGGCATTTGCAATCACTCACCGCGGGAACTGGGATATGTGATTACGACGAACATTTGTACGACATTGGGATTCATACAAAATAGCGGTCGTTTCTTAAATCTATCTTACGTAACTATTTGTTCTATAGCGTTATGCCTGCATCGACTTTCGAAGTTGATCGATTCACGTCGTTTCCCCTCTGCGTTGGATCTATATTCAAACGTGATATCCCATTTTCAAATCTACGACGTCTGATTTACTTTTCTTTTACTGTGCACAAGCACGACCCTGTCCATGTTCGATTCATCGAACAGTTATGTAATTTAGCATTTTTATAATGTTTAATCAACGACAAACGATAGTACATAGTTCCGTTATTAAAGGTGTAATTGAACGTAACGAACTAATGAGATACAAAGAGGATGAATCGATGGACTTCAAAAGTCCAGTTACACGTGCCCTGCAAGGATATCGAATACAGTTTTTATAATTACACAATAATATTAATAGTATTTATAACGTACGCATAGTCGATAAAGTGATTTCTTTCTTCGTACACTGTACCGTGTAAAGATGATAAGTTGGCTAGCGGAAGCAATGCAGGGTCTCATTGGTTATAACCAACTATAGTGAATTAGGATCACCTTTTTCTTAATACAATCACAAAGACAGGGAACAATATAGCTTCGCATCACAGATAAGTCACAGACGAGATCAGGCAGAGCGAACGGAATACCCATATTGCTCCTGTGCCGTGTCGCTAATCATCCTCTCATCTTTGCACGGTACAAAGCACCGCTTGCTATCGCAACGGTGGCCATTTCGTTTACTTACAGCCTGTGTGTGGTTTCTCTTTTTTTCTTTTTTTTTTTTGGTATTCTGCTGAATAATGTTATTATTATCATCATTACAATATAACAATTCTGAAAGATATTTACGAACCGCGTAAAATCAGCGTCTACTATACATATATCTACAGAATAATGAGTACATCTCGATCCGCGCTGGATCTTTTATTAGGTCAACCGATCCTTTCCTTCTCGTTGCTCCTCTAATTTGCCATTAAATTTACTTTTTTTTTTTTGGAGTCTTGAAAGACTGTACGCAACGTAAATTGATGTCGGCGTTGCTGTGAATTCTGTTTCGAAACGCACGATATTCCGTGACGATAGCTCACGTTTTCAACGATTGTTTTTCGAGAAGAACGACCACCAAGTCGAAAATATTGCACTTTGGCTCGAGTATTTGTCAAACGCGTCGCATTTTCGTACAGAAGAATGCGGAAAGGTAACAATTCGTTAAGCTCAACCAATTCTTAATAAACTTAAAATCCCTTCTACGACACCGTTCTCTGCGATTCCATTCACTTTACGGATGAAGCATGCACCTCGAAACATTAAATATATATATGTATACCAATATAATTGTTCGATCGTCCGTGCATTTACAATTCTATATACAGCATTTTCTTTTTTTTTTTTTTTTTTTGTTCACCTACTGCACTGGGAAGAATGTCGTTAAATCGTGTGAATAACTTTTAATGCTCGATCTATGAAGTACGACTGAACATAGTAACTCGACATCGTTATAACTGCCACGAGTCCTCGCAAAATTTTATCCACGAAGAAGGAAAAATAGGAAAGAAACAACGAATCTCGAACCTGACAATCTCTAAAAGTTTAAGATACAAGTAACATGTAATAAAAAAATACTTAGCATCCTCGGATCAGGTCTCAGGTGCTAAGAATCACTTGCGAGGACAACGTTGCCATCACGACGATGTCCACTGTTCTCAGTTCTCGTCTCGCGGCAGAGAGAGCGTCTGCGAGCCGGAAGCGATGGACGGCGTGGTCCAGCAGTCGAGCAACGAGGGCCAGTATCCGGTGGCTGTCGTAGCGTGCTGCCAGTAGCTGGCCAAACCGGTGCTTCCTCCATGGGCGGTTCCAGAACCACCGATCCCGATCCCGACACCGACTCCAATACCTCCGGCTGTCGCGATAACCTGCTCGCCGCTGATGCCCCCTGTCTCGATCACGTTTCTGTCGTCTTCGATTTTATGGTCCGCCGTGGTCCCATCTTCGTCGTACATCAGGTAAGGAGGATGGGAAGTGGTCGACGAAGGGGTTGAAGATAAGGTTGGCGAGGCGGCGGACCTAGGCCTGGGTCACTCTTGCGACCTCAACTGATTGTCGCTTTGTTGACTGGCGGATAAGTTGGCTGCAGCTCCCACAGGTACCACCTGACTGCCTCCTCCCAAAGAGCTCCCGGAGCTTGCCAAGGAGCTTCCAGAATTCGCGATCACAGTGTGGTGATGGGGGCTAGAAGTAGCCCCCGCTTCACCTCAGACTTGAGCTCTGGCAGTAGCGTTCACGTGAGCTTCTGCGCTGCTTGGCGAGTGCGGATTCGCCTCGCCGGTCGTCGTTAGAGCGTATTGACACGCGCTAAGCGCTCCTCCACCGCCGACAGAGGATGCCCTGGAGCCTACCGGGCTGCCAGCCGCGGAAACCGGCGTGCTGTCCATGCTGAAGGAACTTCCGCTCAAGCTGCTGTACCCGCTGCTGTGTTGCCTGGCTTTCAGTCGTAACGAGGCGATGCTACTCGAAGTCATCACGGTACAGCTTTCCGGAGCTGCCGCTGTTCTATGGTGTGGAGTGTACACTGGTGGTCCGTAAGGATGATGCGGCGCGGCTGGTGCCGCGTAAGGACACGCGGCTCCTGTCGCCGCAACGGGTGAACCGGCCACTCCTAAACCCGATCCCATACCGGGCAACATCGACGTGGCCGCTTGGCCCACGGACACGGACATTCCGCCCATGTGGTTTCCAGCGACAGATGTTGCCGCGGCGTTGAAACAGTTCACGGGACTGACTTGAGTGTGATGATGATGATGCGATGCTGCCGGTACCACGGAGCCAAGCGTGTTTACCCAAGGGAAACTTTTGCTGCTCAGAGGAGACGGTACTTTGGCTGCCCAGTTGTTATACGTGCTGTACGAACTGTAGAGCGCGTCTGGGTCTGCGAAAGGCTGACCGATGAAGCTGTTTAGGCTGGCCCCGAAACCGGGCTTGAAGTCCACCGCATCGGCCGCCGCGTTCGCGTTGCGCGTCTGTTTCCGCCATTTCGCCCGCCTGTTTTTGAACCATACCTGTTAACAGATCGAATTCTTGCGTTAGATGTGACACTTCGTAACAGGTGATTTCAGTAGTTTATTAATAATGATAAGTTGGAAATTGACAGTTTCGAAACGAATGGAACTGTATAAATGATAGATATTGAAACTGTACACATTTTACGCATGTTTCAAGTTTTATCTACTATAGATTTAATGTTATGGTATTCGTTTGACTTGTGACAAAGCAATACTCTTTTGTTTAATCGTATTACAAAAAGCTTGAACGCTTTAAAAGCGAGCACGTAACGAGCCGTGTCTCGTAAAAAAATCATGGCACACATCAAACTGGAAAAAACAGTTCTAAATACAACAATTAACGGGTATTATCTTATCTTATCTACCGCGAAACAATTATGTCTCGTCGAAAAAAGAATTCACCGTTCCCAAAAAATTCCCCTATCTAAACCGCGCCTACTCGAATCCATCTTCTTAATCAAACTTCAACGTCGTTTCTCTCACTGGCAACTAATCTAAATACCCTACATTTTAAGACGCCCACAAAAATCCACGCGAAATCCTTCTTCCTTTCTTTTTTTCCAACTTAATTTCGTCGTTAACGAATGCCAGTCGCGCGTCGCAGCCCCATCGAAACGAAGAACCAGATCGTGTTTCTGTTCTTCGCCAGATTTCGTACGGGAACTCGCTCAGCCAAGTATTACTCATGTAGCAACGGGGCAAGGTGAAGGCGGTTCCGCTCGGTAGACGGCGAGTCCCGAGACAAATGGCAAGAAAACCCCAGCGAGCTCTTCCATCCTGAAATATGATGGCGTTAATTCAAGGCGGTCCTCTCTCGCGTTCGATACTGCGCGAGGGGACGAGAGCGAACCGCTCGTCAGCCGTTTCCACCCTCTTCCCGTTCCCATTCGCCCTTCAACCTCGACGATATGCCTTCGCCCCGGCCCATTCCTTCGTGTTGCTTTTTCCACGACGCCCAACCAGCTCGCCCCCGACAATTATACGGGTGGTTGCACTCAGATACACGTCGCTCTCGCGTAACTGTAAGGCAACCGACGCTAGAACGGCTCCGTGCCTCCCTCCCCGCAAGGGCTCGAGCAGAGAGGAGCTATCTCCTAGTTGAGGGAGAAGTTTCAACCAAAAAGGAAGGCAGGAAGAAAGATATCGGGTGAGAAACAACGACGGCGGCGGCTGGAGGATCCTTTGCAAGATCGATGGCCCAACGAACGCGCCGTGGAAACGCTAAGAGGCGCGACGAGTCATTGAAAGAGGGGAAGAAGATTGGCTAATGAAGAATAATATCCTTCCTTTTGTCGATTATTCTTGAAACGCACCGTATAACCGCGCACGCTTCTTAACCTCTCGCGCCATTATGATACGTCGGATCGGAAGGATTACCGACGCCGCTTTAATGGAGGCCTTTGTTCAAGCCTTTCGGAGGAATTAAGAGCCTCGTTCCTGTGGCTTATTTCTCGACGTTTTTGGGTCCCATTTATTTGTGCGGCTGTGTTGGCAGAATATATGGGTTGTAGGGGTAATCGTGAAATGAGTTTTTGGTTTTAAGCAATTGTAAGGAAATAAACTGAGTTTAATTGAAAATTTTGTACGTTTCTAGAGCATCGCAATTATTGAATTTTTAAAATAAGGTGAATAGCGTGTTTCATGTTTCTTAATTAAAATTGTCGTATCGTTATTCTGTATAACTATAAAAAGAAGAAAAGCACAAATATACTTGTATTAAGAAGAAATTAAGTTCCAACGGATAACTCTTAAAGAATAAAATAAAGAAAGGAATAATGATAAAAGAATATGACATAAGTAACCTCAAGTTTTTAACGTTTCAGCTCTGTTTTTAGAAAATCTATAAAATGAATAATTTGGCTTGTAATATTAAGTCGTGTAATAAGTCTGCTCGCGTTTTCCTTGAAAGAAAATGAAGTACTGTCAATTTTTTATGGAAATTACCTAATCAATGTTATATTTGCTATTTTGTTTAATGACCTTCTGTCACCTTTCGAGTAGCTTACGTATTCCTTTAATATAGGAATATATTCCTCTTCCANTTTGTTCAAGCCTTTCGGAGGAATTAAGAGCCTCGTTCCTGTGGCTTATTTCTCGACGTTTTTGGGTCCCATTTATTTGTGCGGCTGTGTTGGCAGAATATATGGGTTGTAGGGGTAATCGTGAAATGAGTTTTTGGTTTTAAGCAATTGTAAGGAAATAAACTGAGTTTAATTGAAAATTTTGTACGTTTCTAGAGCATCGCAATTATTGAATTTTTAAAATAAGGTGAATAGCGTGTTTCATGTTTCTTAATTAAAATTGTCGTATCGTTATTCTGTATAACTATAAAAAGAAGAAAAGCACAAATATACTTGTATTAAGAAGAAATTAAGTTCCAACGGATAACTCTTAAAGAATAAAATAAAGAAAGGAATAATGATAAAAGAATATGACATAAGTAACCTCAAGTTTTTAACGTTTCAGCTCTGTTTTTAGAAAATCTATAAAATGAATAATTTGGCTTGTAATATTAAGTCGTGTAATAAGTCTGCTCGCGTTTTCCTTGAAAGAAAATGAAGTACTGTCAATTTTTTATGGAAATTACCTAATCAATGTTATATTTGCTATTTTGTTTAATGACCTTCTGTTACCTTTCGAGTAGCTTACGTATTCCTTTAATATAGGAATATATTCCTCTTCCTTTTCGAAACCTCCATAAGCGGGGATTGGGTTCAATGTGTAAAGCGCGGACGTTGGTTTTACGGCGAATGCTTTAAGCATGAGAATATTTGTGATTTATGTGGAAAATTTAAGAAAAAGCAACACATCAACTAATTTTCTCCTGTATTATATTTTGTATACGCTACATTTTTTGGTATTTGTAATGGATGGACACTCTAACCCTATCATACGGGTGAGACCGTCCATTTGCAATCTTGGTATTTCTTGATTAAAAAAAGAAATAAATATTTTAATATCTCGCGAACTGTTTATTATATATTAGGTAAAAAGTTCGAATAGTTTTTTGTTGGATACAAATTGAAATTGAATTTCTCATAGTATTTTGCAGAGATAATATAATAATGATGGTATCCTTAGAAGATTTTGTCCATTTAGTTAATGTACATTATTTCAATTCTTCATTTGTTTCAATGTCCCGTTATCTATTCAAAGTTAAAGATGCTATACAAGCGAAAAATATTTTATGAATTTTATTTTGGAAACACAGCAGGAAATGTAGCAAAACGCATTTGTAGTATTTATCGGGATCGTTCTCTTATTAAAAAGAAAGTATACCAAAATGTTTCGAGTTCTATTTCAAACTCGTAAAAATTCAAAACGATAACGAGATCAAAGTACTAGTTAGTTCAATTTTTGCAATCGAAACTCAAGATTTTTATAGTAATAGAAATATTAAAGAAAAGCTGTAGAAAATTACTGATTGCTTTATTAAATAAAATTACATTTCATGAAAGTTCGGACTCCTTGAATTTTATATCATAAATCCGCACGAGCTTTTTCCGGCATCTAATATATTCTTCTAAATTACTTGTACCCTGCTTGAATTTTCTCAAAGCAACAAAAATGTAAAAAATCTACAATGCAATGGCTTTTTTCCAAAAAGTGATCAAACTATCCCAAACTTACCCTACTCGTTACATTTTTTTTACGCCCACAAGAATAACCTGTATAAATTCTAATTCTTAATGTGTTAATTCCATCCCTCATTTAATTGTCCTCCGGATCAACACAAATTACCATTTTCCTCTTGTTTCCAAAACCAACAACGATCCATCATACAATTTTCCAGTGTCTCCGATCATTAAGCATCTTATCAACGATAATTCAACGCCGTGAATAATGTTGAATTCCGAAGACGATACGATTTTCGTCCCCCATGGATTTCGCGAGAGGGCAGAGTATCTCGTTGCACGAGAAAAATATTTCCCCTCGGTTCGGCAACGTATGAGCAAACTTTCCTTCGCGAGCAGGAACATCATTGGATTTCACGAAGCAACCCCGTAGACATGACACGGGGCAACGGTAAGCCAAAGAGGGGGAGTAAACTTGATAGGACAGAACGGCGGCCGGAAGATGCCGTGGCTTG
The DNA here is from genome assembly GCA_019453375.1 of Ctenoplectra terminalis. Taxonomy (NCBI): domain Eukaryota; kingdom Metazoa; phylum Arthropoda; class Insecta; order Hymenoptera; family Apidae; genus Ctenoplectra; species Ctenoplectra terminalis. Next base: position 83,694 of record SMSQ01020014.1, on the reverse strand, counting down.
AGAATCAATAAACTCTCGGAAGGCGCGCGCGAGTCGTTTCGAATACACACAAGACCGCGCCCATAAACTTTAACAGCGTCGTAGAATCCGAGTCGACTTCCGTTCATAAGCTTGATGAATGAACTTTCCAATCGCGGCAGTCACGACAGAAGTCGACGCGTTAACCGGTGTGCTGGTAATTTTTGAATCGCGATCTTGACTGGTGTTAACTGCAATGGCGGCAGCCGTTTCGGTTATAGTTATGGAATTCGGGGAAGGAAGAATTTCGCGGTGGCTTGAATGGGTTGTTTGATAAACAGACTTAATTTCAATGGGCGAAGAAATGAGTTGGAATTTTAGTTGGATTTTATTATTTGGTATTTGTCTCTGATTAAAGTTAACATGTGCTTGATCTGGTACCGAACTTAATCTGTGTCTTATATTTTGAAAAAANACACAAATTACCATTTTCCTCTTGTTTCCAAAACCAACAACGATCCATCATACAATTTTCCAGTGTCTCCGATCATTAAGCATCTTATCAACGATAATTCAACGCCGTGAATAATGTTGAATTCCGAAGACGATACGATTTTCGTCCCCCATGGATTTCGCGAGAGGGCAGAGTATCTCGTTGCACGAGAAAAATATTTCCCCTCGGTTCGGCAACGTATGAGCAAACTTTCCTTCGCGAGCAGGAACATCATTGGATTTCACGAAGCAACCCCGTAGACATGACACGGGGCAACGGTAAGCCAAAGAGGGGGAGTAAACTTGATAGGACAGAACGGCGGCCGGAAGATGCCGTGGCTTGAGAATCAATAAACTCTCGGAAGGCGCGCGCGAGTCGTTTCGAATACACACAAGACCGCGCCCATAAACTTTAACAGCGTCGTAGAATCCGAGTCGACTTCCGTTCATAAGCTTGATGAATGAACTTTCCAATCGCGGCAGTCACGACAGAAGTCGACGCGTTAACCGGTGTGCTGGTAATTTTTGAATCGCGATCTTGACTGGTGTTAACTGCAATGGCGGCAGCCGTTTCGGTTATAGTTATGGAATTCGGGGAAGGAAGAATTTCGCGGTGGCTTGAATGGGTTGTTTGATAAACAGACTTAATTTCAATGGGCGAAGAAATGAGTTGGAATTTTAGTTGGATTTTATTATTTGGTATTTGTCTCTGATTAAAGTTAACATGTGCTTGATCTGGTACCGAACTTAATCTGTGTCTTATATTTTGAAAAAATAGTTAGAGTAGCGTAAGTTTGAGATAGTTCGACCACCGGAGAGACCGGCCAGTATTAATATCTCTGTTTTTTATATAGGTAAAACAGATAAATCGGTTCATTATTATTGTCGTACTGACCACGGTCGAAAAATCGTATATATATTATAAATTACATTTAAACTTTTGTGTAAACTAGGAAGTAAAACTAAAATAAACTATTTCGAAACCTCCGTAAGCGAGGATTGGGTTAAATGTGTAAAGTGTGAACGTTGGTTTTACATTGAATGCTTTAAACATGAAAACATTTGTAATATATGTGAAAAATTTAAGAAAAAGCAACATATCGACTAATTTTTCTTGTATTATATTTTGTATAAGCTACATTTTTTAGTATTTGTAATGAATGGACACTCAAACCTAAACATCCGTAAGAGAGGATTGGGTTAAATTTGTAAGGTGTGGACGTTTCTCTTGTATTATAAATTATATAAGCTACATTTTTTAGTATTTTTCAAGTTCGGTCTCACTCATAATGAGTGGATGCTCTAACCCAAACATCCAAGTGAGACCGTCCATTTGCAATGTTAGTATTTTTTTTATTAAAAACGAAACAAATATTTTAATATGTCGCGAAGTATGATTTATAATGATTTTAAATTACTTATGTGCTGTTTTAATTTGCTGGAAACAACAAAGATGTAAAGAACCAACAATGCAATAGCTTTTTTCCAAAAAACGGTCGAACTATGCTGGACTTACTCTATAGAAAGATTATATTACGCATATAATTTCAAATTATTTGCATAGTCTTAACTTTCCTTTTATCATGTTTAATAATTTGAAACATGAGTAAAATGAATCGGGACACGCACGGTACCATGTAATTTTAAAAGAGATTCTAAAAAAAGATTCTTAAAAATTCGTAATAAAATTAATAATATTCTCTAAATCAACTATTGGGTCAGTGCAAAAGTTCGTGCCCGATTTCAATAACTGTCACTGAATTAATTATTTGCAAATGACATCTGGTATTGCTTACGCAAACTGCATAGCAGATAAAAAATACGATATTCAACTGTTATTCTAACAGCAGTCTTTTGTTTTTTGATAGTATCTATATCGTGAAAAGAAATTTTAAAAACGTGCGAAGAAAAGATTCATTCCCGTCGCGTCATGCACTACGAATTCCACAAAGGTGTAACAATGGGAACTGCTATGAAAAACATTCAGGATGTTTATCAAGACCGTGCACCAACTCTTCGTACAGTGAAAAAGTGGTTTGCAAAATTCGGACGCGGTGATTTTCAACTTAACGACGAACCACGCTCCGACCGACCTTTCTTGATCAACGATGACGTTGTGCATAACTTTTCGCAAAATAGGAACAAGATCGTACAAAGCAACGGAGATTATATAATTGATTAATAAAAGAAAATTTTACATGCCAATTTACTTCTACTTTAATACAAAATCAAACACGAACTTTTGCATTTACCCAATATTTTGCAATATATAACTTTAGAAATGAGAAGAAAAAGCTATCAGGCTATTATAAATATTGCGTACAAAGAATTCTAACAACGAATCATGCATCGTTATCTAAATTTCAAATTTCGTATCCTTCCTAACGTAACAAATAGAGAATAATTTAAGGACATGACTCGTACGCTCCAATTGTAGTTCAATCGTTTCCGTGATTGATCAGTCGATCAAACGTTGCTTAATGGAAGTATTCGAGATGCCATTCGAGAAGCAAGCCGGCAGACGCGATAAATCGAATCCAATGTTTTCCGCTCGACAACCGTTTGAACAATGGCCCCCGTCACGTCATCCAAGCAATAAAACCTCATCAAATCACGACCCCTCGCCACCGCGTAAGCTTCCGCGCACGGCTCAATCTACGAAAGCTTATATAAATGTAATGAGACCGTGACCGGGGCTAGCTCATCAATCAAGCCCCCACCAACCGGCCAACTTCTACTTCCCCAACTCGTGCAGCCTCCCTTGGTCTTCTTTTCTGTGCCACATATACGTTTCTATATTATATAGACACCCCCGAAAACGCTGCCCCACACGAGGTAATCTCACGACTTAACAACGGCCACTGAACAATCGGATAAGCGCGATTCGTTTCGTACGAGGTAACCGCTCTGTTAGCCTATTTTTGTCTTTCAATACGAGGTAACCACTCTGTCAGCCTATTTTTTTTTCTTTTTGTCTTTCAATTCGATAATCTTGTTTCTTTTTAGGAAAGGGGTGGATTAAACGTGTTTAGAAGATGAGGTTAATCTTCATATGCTTCTCAGAAATAGTTATACAAATGAAGTTAGCTTTTTACTTAACCCCTTGGCTTACGATTCCTTCAATCTTCGTACATATTAGCAATAGTTATTCGCGTCTTTGACACTCTGTCAAACGCAAAGTATTGAAATATTACACGTATTCGATAATCTTGTTTCTTTTTGGGAAAGGGGTGGATTAAACGTGTTTAGAAGATGAGGTTAATCTTCATACGCTTCTCAGAAATAGTTATACAAATGAAGTTAGCTTTTTACTTAACCCCTTGGCTTACGATTCCTTCAATCTTCGTACATATTAGCAATAGTTATTCGCGTCTTTGACACTCTGTCAAACGCAAAGTATTGAAATATTACACGTATTCGATAATCTTGTTTCTTTTTGGGAAAGGGGTGGATTAAACGTGTTTAGAAGATGAGGTTAATCTTCATACGCTTCTCAGAAATAGTTATACAAATGAAGTTAGCTTTTTACTTAACCCCTTGGCTTACGATTCCTTCAATCTTCGTACATATTAGCAATAGTTATTCGCGTCTTTGACACTCTGTCAAACGCAAAGTATTGAAATATTACACGTATTCGATAATCTTGTTTCTTTTTGGGAAAGGGGTGGATTAAACGTGTTTAGAAGATGAGGTTAATCTTCATACGCTTCTCAGAAATAGTTATACAAATGAAGTTAGCTTTTTACTTAACCCCTTGGCTTACGATTCCTTCAATCTTCGTACATATTAGCAATAGTTATTCGCGTCTTTGACACTCTGTCAAACGCAAAGTATTGAAATATTACACGTATTCGATAATCTTGTTTCTTTTTGGGAAAGGGGTGGATTAAACGTGTTTAGAAGATGAGGTTAATCTTCATACGCTTCTCAGAAATAGTTATACAAATGAAGTTAGCTTTTTACTTAACCCCTTGGCTTACGATTCCTTCAATCTTAGTACATATTGGCAATAGTTATTCGCGTCTTTGACACTCTGTCAAACGCAAAGTATTGAAATATTACACGTATTTTGTATTCGCTAATTTTCAACATTGTAAATTTAAATTACAGTTAAAGCTAAAATTGAACTTTATCGTAAATATTGTGTGTTTTTATTGTATTTTATCCAGAATCGGCGCCACGAGTGTGACTCGTGGTTATAGGGCAAAGGGTTAATATATTATCTTAGAGAACACGTCAAGAAATTATTTTTTACCGATAACTCCATACTTTAATAATAATCGGAGAGGAATCAAATATTTTAGTATATTTAGTAACGGAAAGTGAGTGAATCTTCACTCGAGGAGCGTATGAGGGTTAACACTAAAGCTACCAAAGCGGTCAAATGACCGGTTCGTAATTTCTTACCTAAATTTTATAAAGTATTAACTGTCACTTTTGTGTATCTTTTTGTGATTTTTTGTTAGATGTATGGTTAAAAATTTGTTTCCGGTGCATTATGTATTTTTGCAAGTATCTATTATTGTAATTTCTTTGATACAAATAGGTATAATATAATCGTCGGTAGGTTTAGTGTTAAGATTTTTGAATTTATTGAGAAATATGATTGTCGATATTTAACTTTTCGACTGAGACACATTCTCGCACGAAATCATCAATATACATGGTGTGATATTTATTATGCTCGTTAACAAAAGTGTAGGTGCGCAATATGTTTCTTTACAAATTAACTATAAACGTAATTAAATACATAGGAGAAAATTTTACATTGTTAATGAAAATTAAATTTAGTAACATATATATCTTATAGTTTGAAAATGTTTAGAGAGCGTATATGTACACCTGTCATAGTCAAAGAGTTAAGAATCTATTCGTTTAATAGTAGTTTAAAAATTAGTCATAGTAATTCTTCTTTAAATTGTAAAATGTTTTGAGCACTTTGAAATATTAATATATTTATTCATCTTTAGCAATTCACACATTTTTTTTATATGTAACAAAATGTAATTCATTAAACTAAATAAGGTTTAAATTGGAACAGTTATACGCTGATTTTACATGACCGCCATGATTGGTAACCGTGATAATGAGTATTGTGTTTAGTATGATCTAAAGATGTATATTTAATTAAATTTGTTTGTTTTATATTATCAAGTCTGGTGTGAATTGTTTACCTTAAAATGGTACTGTTAAGGATTTTAATATTAATAATAAATTATTCACGAGTTGGTTAATATTTAGTATTGTTCATGAATTTTAGCAAACTTTTGAAAAAAGTTAGTTTCTTTAAAAATTAAAGGCGCGATTGTCAAATGTTATTTGTTCTTAATTTTATATATTATGTCTTAATTTATTAATTTAATGTATCAAAAATAGAATACATTTATTTACGCACGAGCGTATATCTTGATAGAGTAAAAATGAAAGAGAACTGCATGAAAAGATTTTCTTTTTTCAATTTCATACCTACTTTTACAGCGAATAAACGTTTCCCGCGACAAATATGGATGTACTTTTAAATAAACGATTTGAACGATTGTACATTTTAAATTCAAACTGGTATATTCAGTCAACAGTGCGGTTAAACAGCATATATATGATTTTTAGTACCACTGGAAAGCAATACAAAGGTACTTTCGAGAATAAACATAAAGTAACATACAGTAAGTCTGGTTTATTCGTGTACACGATATTATTTTTTTAACCGTTTAAAGTGCAACGAAATGTTTCGTATAAAAATTATTTGACTTCATAGAGGAATAAGATATTTCGATTCCTCTTTGCATTCTTATTTAAAGAGATATTACTGCCAATATAATGTTTTTAAATGGAGCTATACATCTTTATTATTGCTAATTTATTACGCTTTCCAAGACGAATTTAACGATGTGTATAACGACTATTTTTGATTAATAACGTATCTGCTATTTTTATAAATATAAGTAGTAAGCATGATAAACAGTAATTACATAAAATTAATAATTATTGCATTGCTTATATTGCATTGCTACTAAATAGTACAATGTATCGATCTATCCGAATACTAATTCATTGTTTCCGCAAAAATGTCGCTAATCATCTGCTTTATGCATTATTAGTTACTTGAACGAGGTTAATGCTATATAATTTTCTTTTGATAATGAAAAAAATAATATAGTCAAAATTTATAAAGTTAACTTTTTATCATAAACTCGTAAATAATAACCATTTAATTTAACCATTAATAATAAAAAACTCGTTTAATTTTCTTTTGTAAATAAAAGAAATAATAGAGTAAAAATTTAGAAAGTTAATTCTTTATTATAAATTCGCAAATAATAGCCATTTAATTTGACCATTAATAATAAAAAATTTGTTTAAACTTAAAAATGTTTCTTTTGGCTGAATTCTTATTTTGATCCGACTCGCCCTGTGATCCGATTCGTCTCGATCTACCCTAGATAATATATAAGATTTGCAAAAGTAATACCACGGTTATGGCGACGAACAATATTTGCATTTGCATATGATGTTGAAATTCCAAATAGAAAATCTCAGATTTTATTACAAAAAACTTTAAAAATAGCAATTTTTATCCGAACGACAAACCTTGCTTTGTACATTCATTGAATTTCGAAACTATTTTAAGAACACATAGGAACAATTTTCAAATCGAAACCTAATTATTTTTGGAAAAGAGATATTGAAAAAGAGATCGATAGAAATATGCATTTTTGTTTATCAAAACAAAGAAGCAACATTATATATAACTCAATCCAATACTTAAAATATTTACACCGCTTTTAGAATTTTATAAAAATTCTAAAACCCAATAATTTCACCGTCATAATACACTTTACCCAAAAATAAATTCTCCAGTACGGTCGTACAACCTCCTCTTTGCATGAACATTTCGAAGAACCTTGCTTTTAACAAAATACATTAATACGAAATCGACAATTAACAACCACAAATATATCCAGTCGTATCTACCCCGAACCGTTTTTTTTTTTTTTTTTAGTTTAAATTTAAAGTTGCATCAACCCGAATGAGTTATTAGCAACCACGTAATTTGACCGTCAGGAAAACGTTGATTCAATACGAAACCAATGAGGTAAATTCCACTTCAGACATGTGTAAAGCAGATGGATGACTGATAATCAAACAATGCCCAAAAAATTAGCGGTCTGTCAAGAAGCCGTTGCTCGGGATCAACGAATTGCTTGTACCTCCTATCATGATAAACAATCCGCGTTCGAAGCCAGAATTATACACACGTACACACATGTACACACACATAGGCTCGCACGTGAGATCGAGCGTAGCGAAGCGTCGCGTCGGCCCAGCAATTCGATTCGTAAGACGAGAGACGTCGGAGAGAAGGACGAGGAGGCGAAGGAGGAGTAGCGGTAGAAGGGAGAGAAGGTCGACGTTGTAGGGTGGAGACGACGATGGCGGTGGCGAACAAGAGGAACGAGGGGAATACAGAGGGAAGGTTGGTCGTCGGTGAAGAGAGGGGCACGGCGGAGGAATACGCGGAGGTGGAGGTAGAGGAGGATAATATTGATCCCCTCGTAGCCCCGCCCCTCCTTGCCCAACCGACGCCATCATTATATTATCCACCATCCCTCCGTCTATCCGACATATGCGCACACCTACGACCTCGAAATCCACGGGACCCCTGGTCCACGCACGTCTACGCGTCACTCTTCTCTTCAAAGACGCACCTTTCCGCCATAAGGGAATGGACGTTGCACGCAAAAGAGTACGCTTCATTCTTTTCGTTCTTTTCGTTCTTTTGCTTCTTTTCGTTCCTTTCGTTTCACGATCGTCCGCGAAATGTTGGAAGATATGGTTATTTCGTTGGCGAACTAAAAACGTCTTCATGCGCCACTTCATTAAAAATAAATTCCGCGAAGGAACCTTGCCGGATATCCGGGAGCTTCACGAGGATTTCACGGCCGCGAGGATCTGCCCGCTTGCTACACGCTGACGCCACCTTTCTAACTCTATACATCTTCGACGAGCCCGTTTCTGGACGATTACCGTATTCTTTCTCGTCTTTGCGCTTACTTTCGTTTACATCGTCGCGGATTTCACCGGTTCACGGATAGGTCGTATAATTTGGATGGATTCGAGGAATTTATGAAAAAGCTAGCAATGTGCCGGTTTTCTGTCCCGTTTCCGGATTTCTTTAGGAATGTACCAATGGGGAATTATCCGTGGTCCTGTTGTTGGTGTTATCAGTGAAAGAGGATGTAGACAGCGAAGGATAGATTGAGAATATTAAGAAATTAATCATTTTTTTATTATCTTCAAGAAAAAGATATTGCCAATGAGATATTTAGCTACTTTTTTTAATTTTAATGTCAACTTGAATTTATTTATAAAGAGTTTTTATACGAAATATCGTTTATTGAAAATTTTAACATTTGCAATTAAAGATTTAAATGTATGAATATACTCTCATGTATCCGCATTTGCTATACATTAATTATAGACTAATTTTCAATTGAAGTTATAATAAAATGGGCGACTTATTTAAAATGATTTTATACGGTACTATAAAAGTAACGATAGGAATTGTTATAGAGAATAGAGCGGAAAGTGGGTTCAAAATATACAATAGAAACATTGATTGCGTTATTAATCTACCAATGATTACTTTTAGTAAAAAATCAATATGCATTTTCTAATTTGAAAAATTCTTAGTCCTAGAATAATTAAAATTTCTTAAATTTTGATACGCATTTTCTAATTTGAAAATTTTTTAGTCCTAGAATGATAAAAATTTCTTTAATTTTTATATGAATTTTCTAAGTCTGCAATGTTTTAATCGTAGAACGATTAAAATTTCTTCTGTTTTTATATACTTTGATACTCACGTTGCAATGTTTATTCTAACATTTATAATGGATTTTTTAATAATACTACGTATATGAATTTATATTATGTATTGAATTTATGCTTGAAAAATTAAAAAAAAACGTACTTAATTCTTCTGCTCAGATATTTACACAATTGCAACAATGTCGCGTGCAACTACAGTTTTTAATCCTAACGACTACATCACAAAGTTTATCTTTCTTGCCAGCTTCGAAAAAGGCGAGAGTCAAATGCGAGATGTTGAACGATCCATCCAATTTCACGTAACACGATAAAAAACCATATCCTGTCGAAAGCATCCTCGCAAATAGATGCTTTTAAAGTAAGAACGGTGTCTACTGGACTCGGACAAAAGAAAGCATCATAGCCAAAGTCACAAATCCTGTTTGTCTTTCGTTTCATCCTCTTATTTTGCAGTCGTTTCTTTCGCACTGGCCGCCATCCAGCCGTTTCCATGCATTCGCGTGTGCTTATACAATCTTCGTATATTCCTTCGTTCTCTCTTCTCCTCATTTTTTCGCTATTTCTTTTTGCACCCTTTTTGTCCCTTCCCCTCCCAAAACCGACAGTCTCAGTTTCCAACGGCACCGTCTCCATAAATCTCACTATAATGGCAAGATGGATCAGCTGGAATGGCCATATCCTACATAGAGGGAGCCAGTTCGTGCTTGTATCGTGTTCCTGTGAATACGTCTGCACGCTTGGTCGCGCACGCGCGCGTTTATCCTCAAGGATTGCTATGAATATGCGGCTGCGTGCGGCGAAATCGCGTTGTCGAGACTGGATATCAAGGAGGATCGCCTTTGGTCATGATCCAACTTTGTAATTATGGAAAATCTTATTACGGAGTACGCGAGAAGATTTGTTATACGTTTTCGTTTAGTGCATCCGGAAATTGTTCGGTCGTTGGAAATTGTATTAGTTGTTGGAACGTGCTGGATTAATTTATAAGTTTATGTAGATAAATTTTATCTGTTAATGTTTTGCATTCGAAGCTATTTTGCTAAGAAATTGATGACGTTTTTTGAAACTAACAAAAATAAGTCCTACGTACACTACGGTTCATAAGTATTTGACCATTTGGTGGAATCGGATCAAAAAATTGATATTAAAGTTAAAATGTAAAGACCTTTAAGTAGAATGCACATAAATTTATATGATCGAGATACAAACATGATCTTTATATAAGTGTAAGGGAGAAATACTGTGGTAAAAGTTACATTGAGATGTCTTATTTCGAATATGTTTTGTACATTTTAGGTAAACCGAAGGTGGCCAAATATTTATGAACGGTAGTATATATGTAGAAGAAAGTAGCCAAATGTGGAATACCATTTTGTTTTTCGAATGGCATTCTTATAGAATTAATCGAACAAAAAAAATTGTTTGTAGGTATTCAGTCATATTAGGTTAGTCAATAAGTTGGTACGGTTTTTAACGATAATTGTCTTCCAGTGTTTTGAAATGCAATAAAGTTCAGTTCGAATCTTGAAAACAAAAGGTAATGACAATGCATTATTGAATAAAAATATTTCCTTTTACAATAAAAAAAAAATCGCTTTTTATTTACATAAAACGGTTGAAACTCGCATAAACTTTCTGACCAACTTAATATTTATACTCAATTTAAGACTATTTTTATATTCCTAATGATATAAACAATTGTCAATATTAAATTAAAATTAAAAAGACCTAAATTGGATATAATTTCTTAGAAAACAAACAAAAAATTATTTTATTCTTCTTATTTTACTCTTTTCTGCTAACAAAACTACGTTTTAAAAGAATTACCTTAAAAAATAGCTATTTATTATAGTGGTTTTCTGCTTTGACATGCCCCATTTTCTTTTCTCCAACCATTTTTTATGATTTGAGTCATTTCTTTCGTCTCATAGTACTTTTTATTATTGATTTTTATATAGTACTTTTTATTGTTGACTCTGAACTTATAAAAAAAACTAATCAAAATATGGACCATTCCATAATTGAGCCACTCCTGGATGCCTATATATGAAACTTTACACGATTAAAAATACAGTGTTTAGTTTATAAATACTCGTAAGTATCACAGACGTGTTAGCAACAGTAAAAAACACAAATAAGTATGACAAACAGTAACAAATACGAAAAAACACATGAAATTTACATATTACCAAAAGTTTTCGAACAGCAACAAAATAAAACGAACCTGTCACGACTGATGAATCACTATGTGTACGGTACCAAAGTGAGCGTGTGAGACAGTTTATAGCCATTTGAAACATATTTAGTTGGAACGTTTTTAAAAATAGTACTATTCCATATTTGGCTACTTTACATTAACAGACATAACTATTTTATTTCTATGTTTCAAGTATTATTTTATACAACACCAAATATTGAATTTTAAACATTGTAATTTTGCTTTGTGTGATATTTTAAGAAGCACTCGCCAATATGCATTTTCGGTTTGACAGTAAAAGCATCGCAGAAATATATTGTTTTGCTCTTCTACTATAATTGGTATTTTTTAGACAAATCATTTTATCACTGCCTTTAACACTATTATTTATTTTACTATATTTAAACGTTTCATTAAAAATATTATGGATTTGGTCTCTAAATAACTGAAAACCAAACTCATATTCAATGCTACTAGCTTCATCGTTTTTTCTCCGTTTTTATAAATACTAAAAATAGACTCTTAAAATAATAATTTTAAACGTAATGCTGTGCTATGAAATGCGGATAAATAATAAACTCAAACATTTAAAATGTAACGAAGAAAAATATCTATTAATCTATTAATAACACAATTATTGTCGCTTTTCAGTCGCCATTCAAGTTGCTGTATTTAGGGGATGGATTACGATAACGGTTAAAAAAAATATAATTTTTGAAATTTAATTTTTTCAATGCTTTAAATATACAGAACATTATGTTGAAGTAATTTTACAAAATTAAAATATCCGACAAAATTATAGCAATGTATACCAGGACAGATTATATTATAAAAGAATGATACTTTAGAATTTCATTTGCGTTTTTTTCGAAACTATATTTTTCGAACCTGCCGGCACAAAATCTCCGAAACCACACGTCCGATTTTGTTCAAATTTGGAGAAAATATTCCACGTAAAGTACTATCTAATCTACCGTATGATTTTTTCCATATCTTAATTATTTAATGATTTACAAATATTTAAAGTTGATTTTTGGGGGATGAAAAACAGGTTTTTCCATTACAAACTGTTGCCATTTTTATAATAATTAAAATCTTTGAAAATCTGTATGCTACGTTTTAGACGATACATTTCTATTTCTATATCAATAGGAATTTTTTACTTCAGATATTTTAATCCTTTGCAGAGATGGCGGTCAGCAATCGATGTTCTAGGAAACGAGGTTTTGAAACCAGCAAATAACTCCGCTATTTTGTAACATCCTGACTTAAAAAATATTGAAATATAATGCTGAAAGTCACATTTATATACTTCAAAAAAATTGGAATTTTTCATTTACTAATTATCTATAAAAAAAATTCACGAGCTTCGTCTATCTTTAATATGTTCCCTGCCGAGTCGTTTTTGCTCAATTTTCCATTCAGGTCATTTGATGTTTTGACTAAAGATTGATATATTATCACACAATATTTTATTACATCATCAACCCATAAGTAATTAGCTTATTTAAAGTAGTTATCACGTGGTATACTATTCATGGTACATGTGGTTTGAATGGAAAGTTTAACATGTACCGTTCATGGCATCCATTGAAGTTAAACACTTCAACATGATCTATTTCAGGGATGAGCAACCCGTGGCCCGTCACGCTTTCTCTTGCGGTCCTTCAAAGATTTAACATTTTGACTTTTAAAAATTTTTACAGCGTCCCGCAGTCTCATTGTACACTAGACGTGTTACCTTAACACTTAGCCAATCGCGCTTGCCAAAATTAAGTGTACGTTCTCCACCGCGCATTTTTCGCAAGTAACGTAGACCAATCTTCGCTACTTAAAAGATACAAAAAAGATATAAAAGTGTTTTTAATAGACAAATTATATTTAATGGTAATGATCCAGTATTACATAATTTATATAAAACATTAAATTAGAAATAATTAAATAGCTTTTTTACTGTATGTAAAACATAAAATTAAAGATAAGTTATATAAGCTGAAATTAAAAATAATCAATAGAGTTAGTATTTTTTAAAAATGTGATAACGTTCGAATCATGTAAGTTTATGTAACGATACATTACAAAACTGGCAAATATAATGTGTATATCCATTTTTTTATTACCGAAGCGCACTCTACATTTCCTTTGAGGATTTTTTTCACCATCAATCACAATCAATACCGTTAAATAACAAATGGGAAATGATAAAACAAATGTTGAGCAACGCGTTGCTAAGGAAAAAATGAAAGATCTCTCCATTCGGTTATGCAGCGATTTATTTCAAAACGAGGAGATCTCCCCATTCAGTTGGCTAAGTGTTAATTTTTGGAAATGATACCGACATCGTAGATAATTTTTTTCCACATACATCTTTCGCCGTTTCTTAAATAGTGTTTCTATTAATGAGTGTTTTATGTCTGTAATTTTTTATACTAGGTTTATTTTGTTAACAAAGAGATAATTTGAGTTCATCATTCAGTGTTTGTATTATCATAAGTTTCTTATATACAGCCCGCGTAACATTTTTTAATTTGTAGCTGGCCCGTTGTGAAAAAAGGTTGCTCATCCCCGATCTACCCCCTTAAACCAAGTGGCGAGTGAAAATTATCATTTGAGAAGAGTTAATTTTGTTAAATAGAATAAGAACACAATTACTAGAGTTTTATTGACTTGTGTGAAAATACGATTTGCCAAACTTTATCCGAGGCTGAAGCTAAAAGTCATGATTTTCGACGTTTCGACCGAATTCTCGTTCCGATTCTAGTTTTTTCGATTCAGTATAGTGAAATATCGTGAAATACGGCAAATTAACCAAAAACGAAAGAAAAAAATTAAAATTTTCACGTCGAAATATCGGAAAATGCGATCTGCCAAACTTTATCCGAGGCTGATGCTAAAAGTCATGATTTTCGATGATCAGACTTATGTCTGAATTGATTTAAATCTTTTGATCGTAAATGGTGTTATTCTCTCTTTTTGAAGAGTGTTTCGATGATTTTATAGGAATTTTATCTATAATGCAACCATTTGTAAATAAATGTTTTATATTTTAATTCTTCTACGATTACGAATCCATACATTGGTTTCAGCGAAATATTCCCTATAAACAAGGGAACCATATGTGTCCCATATCGGTGTTATGTTATTGAATATTTTTATATGTTTTTAAGCGCAACATTGAAATAATTTAATATACGATCGATATCATACGTAGTACGTTTAGCGCAGTCTCTGTCGCAGAAAGTAAGTATTGGGTTGGTGCATATGAAATTGTTGATCACAGATAGTGAACAGTTTTCTCATCTGTCGTGGACACATAATGGGAACAATTTATTATAATTTTTATAAAAATTAGCGAAACAGTATTGGTTAAAAAATATTGTACCTTAACGTAAATAGTATACGACAAGTTGAAAGAAATGTAGCCATATTAATTAACTCAAAGGATGACACTTTACTACGCCATAATGTCAGATCTTATGTTGCACAAATGATTAGTAAAAAATGATGGGGATTTAAGTATTTCATTCATTTATTTTAAAAACATTTCCACTTATTTAGATGTTTAGATACTTTTCTTAACACTAGAACTACCAAAATGGTCAAAATGACCCATTCGTAATTTTTTACAGCAATTTTATAAATTTAATATAGCATCTCAGAGGCAATTTTCTGTAATTTTCTGTTAAAAAAGTAAATAAACCTTTGTTTCCCTTGCATTGTGTATTTTTTTACATACCTTTCATTATGATTTTTTCGGTAGAAATAAGTATGCTTTAATCGTCGGTAGTTCTAGTGTTAACAAACAAGCAATTCGCAAGCAAAGAGACTGTGAAGAGCAAATTTTTAGAATCCGTTTCATTAAGGGACATCAACTTTCATTGCAAAGAGATAATAGTTCAGTTACTCGCTGCGAGGCGCGCATGCAAGTCGATATAAATTATATTGACTAAATAAAATATTAAAAATATTTCTTATTCAAACTTTCTCATTTAAATCGGCAAGTTCACGTGGACTAACCAATATTTAGAACTAAAAAGGTGAAACTCTTTTTGTTCTATATAGGGTAAGTCCGGGATAGTTCGACCACTTTTTGGATAGAAGCTATTGAATTGTAGATTTTATACATTTTTGTTGCTTTGGTTAAATTAAAGTAGCATATAAGTAATTTAGAATATATATAATAAACACTTCGCGACATATTAAGATGTTTATTTCCTTTTTTAAGAAATACCAACATCGCAAACGAACGGTCTCACCAGCATGTTCGGGTTAGATCGTCCATCCTCATAAATACCAAAAAATCTAGTTTATACAAAATATAATACAAGAAAAAATTAGTTGATATGTTGCTTTTTCTTAAATTTTCCACGTAAATCACAAATGTTCCCATGCTTAGAGCATCCATCATGAAATAACGTCCACACCTTACACATTTAACCCAATCCTCGTTTGCGGAGCTTTCGAAATAGTTTTCTTTTAGTTTTACTTTATAGTATACTCAAAACTTTAAATGTAATTTATAATATAATACTGGCCGATCTCTCCCGATGATCGAAATGAATCGGACTTACCCTGTACACCGTAGTCGAATGCTTTAAAGCTCTAGGTGAGCTATGAGCTTTATTTAATTTATCCACTTTTACCGATGTTATATTTAGATTCTCAGTTTTTTTTTCTTTTTTAGAGTGTGATTTGTTTTGTTAGATAGGTTACATAGATTAAATACGTTACACGTTGTTAACACATTGACGACGGTACTTGATTTTTTAAATCTTACTACGGAATAAAATCAGAATAAATTGTTGCTTACACGAGTACTTTTTAGAATAATTTCGTATTCTAAAGATAGATTAAAAATTAAAGTTCGAGTCAAGAAGATCATTTTTAAAAGTAATCTGTCATACGTCGTTGTTCACTAGTTTTACCTTTTCAAGATATGAAATATAAATTACGAGAAATTTCGTCACCCGTCTTTAATGTGTTAACGCTGGAACTGTAGACGTTTTAAGTATACTTATTTTTATCAAAGAATTCAAAACAATAGGTATTTGAAACCTACAGTATAGTATAGTGAAAAACACAAAAAATTCTTAAAAGTGTATGCTTGTCAATTTATAGAATTTATATGAGAAAATGGAAGCTAGTCATTTTGACCACCTTGGCAATTCTAGAATTGTGTCAAATTGCAATCATTCCTAGATCCTATCAAAAGGGTACCTAAAAGAGGAAGTATAAATGTTTATGGATGCTGATCATGACCACCATTGAATTAAAATAACCATTAGGCTACGATAATTAAGACGTAAATACCTAGTCAATAATTTGTTTATAATTTTATTTTAATTCAAGTTGTTTAAATATATTACAAACACATAGTCCACTTTTTAATTAATTTATGATGCAAAAGTTCTTAGCCCTATTTTACAAAATTATGTAAAGTACATAAAAGAATAAAAAATGAACGAATTAAATAAAAAAACAAACAAATTTAATTGCTAGTGTAATCTTGAATTAGTACAATTTTTACTGTTAATATTTTTTATACGATGTATCAATGGATACACTGTGAACAGGGTAATGTTGGCAAGTAATTCGCATAATTTAAAAAAGGAAAAGGACAAACATTTTATGCATTTTTATACTTGTAGTAAAGTAGCAAAAGATCTAATTATATAACATAGTATTTAACCCTTTGCACCCCACTGGCGCCGCTATGGCGACAAGTGTAATTTTCTTCAGAAGTTACGTTTTAAGTTAAATTTCATATTTATCGTCAATTCATATATTTCCTTTTTGGTTTAAAATAAATAAAACGAAATAACGAAATAAATAAAAATCGTAAACATGTGTAATACTTTTTTTTTTTTTTTTTTTTCAAAACAACACTTTAAGTTTTCATAACAGCCCTTTGAAACATAAAAAAGTTAACAACTGCAAAGGGTTAAAATAAGTATAAACATTTTAATTTTCAATGTTCCCTCACTTTACGGTAGTGCAAGGGAAATAAAAGTTTATCCATATTTTTTACAAAAATTCACACAAAATTTCCAAAATTGTACCTTCGTAAAATAGAATAACTATTAGAAGTTATCAATGTTAACTAATTAAATATTAATATACGAATAATATTAAGATAATAAAAAAATGGTAACGTTCGGTCAAACATAATTGAATAGAATATGCAATCTTTTAGTTGCAATATTCTGATTCAACTGATTCTTATTAAATTTATAAAAATGATAAGTTATTCGGTTCGTGAATTAAAACGCAATTTAAAATGACGTAAGACAGTTTACTATTACGAAATGTCGCATTTTAGATATGCCATTTCTATTCTTTGTTTGTGTAAGATGGTTTTGAAGCTAGAGAATAGATGTGGAAAGATAGTAACAGGTATTATCATACATATCTAATCTACTAGATCTGTTAATTAACGAAGCGCCGTGTTGTCGGGTAATTATCATTTTAAATATCTGAGATAATAATGTTGTTTAACAATATAATTCCAAATTAAAGATTCTCATAGAACAACGATGTTGTGTAAATAAATCTATAGCAACTGAAATATAACAAACGAGCCTACAAATTATGAGAACAAATGTTATCGATATGTTCAGTCAATGGAACATTAAAACTAGTATGTTTTATCATTATCGTGCAATTATCGTTGTTTAACATCTATGATTGGTATTACTCTCTACAAGTTAAGAAACAAAACAAGCAAATACATATAGATTTTTTATCGCTTAAAGTAGAAATAGGGTTAAGTAACGAGAAAATAATTATAGAAACTTAATCGATAAAACTGATTAATAGAACGAAATGTCTTGAAATTATTCGCTATAAGTATCCAAAATAATTGGGAATTAAAAATTGAACAAAAAGGCACGTAAGACAAATTTTTGATGACTAAATTGAGAAAGAAGGTTGAAATAATCGAGTGTGAAAAATAAATTCATAAATCGTGACGCTGTTGTCTAATTATCGCTTTAAACATCAGCAATAACTATCAGTCGGCACGATTAAAATTCTATGAACATTATACTATAAATAGGTATAAACGTGGAAAAATTCTTTTTGAAGTGAACAAATAATAAAAGGTAGCTCGAAGCGAATCAAATCAAAAGGCGAATCGGATCAAAATAAGAATTCGGTCAAAGGAAAGATTTTTAAATCTAAAAAAGTTTCTTATTATTAATGTTCAAATTAAATGGGTGTTAATTACAAATTTATAAGAAAAAGTTAACTTTCTAAATTTTTACTATTATTTTTTGAATATCAAAACTACTCTACCTGCTACTCAGGCTGCGATGATTATTATTACTCTATACCAGAAGTGAGGAACCTTTTTACCATTAGAGGTCACATTTAAATTAAGCAGTAATAAAGGAGGCCGCTATAATTTTTTTATAATATTTATTTAATTCTATTAATTTTCAAATTGTCGTAATCTATGTAATTAAATATTAATTAATACAAGAGCTAGCTTTTATGAAGACCGCACAAAAAATTCATGGAGGCCGCATGCGGACTTAAGGCCGTATGTTTCCCACCAATGCTCTATACCAATGTTTGTATACCAATTTTCAGTGTTTGAAACAAGGAAAAAAAGAAAATAAGATCAGAAGAAGTAGAAGTAAAGTAGAATTCTGTTTATCCAACTATATCGGAAGAAGAAACAGTTTAGATAACTGGATCGTTCATGTAAAAGAAGTTCACTGATTTCTCTTATCACCCATAATTTTTCAAACAAACAGAATTCACATTCGGATAGCCTGATCCGAATATACAATTGTTCATTACTTTGAATACTAATATAAGCAACATTGTTAAAGTTTATTGTATAGGGTAGCACCAATGCGAATCGGATCATTTTCTTTCGATAGTGAAAAAATAATAGTGAAAATTTAGAAAGTTGACTTTTTACTATAAATTTGTGATTAATACCCATTTAACTTGAACATTGATAACAAAAAATTTGTTTAAACTTAAAAATCATTTTTTTACTGAATTCTTATTTTGATTCGATTTGCTTCGTTCTGCCCTAATTGTAAGAGTTTGAGGTTTTTATTCTACGTGTATAGTATATTTACTTGTATGTATATTAAATGTCACTACATTTTAATCCATATAATTTGTAGTACATGGATATCCATGTATTTAGAGAGCTTTATTTCACATATAAGTACTGCTTAAAAGTATTCAGACACTTGCATATTTTTGATAGAATACAATTTATGATTTTGTCATTTAATTGTTATTGTTACAGCAATGCGTAGCAGAATATTATGATAGGATAAAATTGAATATTGTGAATAAATTACTGAGCTAATATGCGATAAAAATTACATTAAAGTCTGTGAGTGTCAAATCTTATGGAATTAATTTGTTATTTGAAAAGTTCTTTATATTTGGGTTATTTAATTGCAAGCAGTGTCCTTTTACGAATCGTGTATTTTATTTTAACACACTGTTAGTAAATTTTTATTAATAAATAGTTTCAATTTACAATGTGTCGAGTTCTTAAAAAGGTAGTAAATATTACTTTCAGTCATTAAATTGTCATTAATTGACATGTTTTACTAACATTTATGTACCATCGCTAAAAATTGATCAAGTTGATAAATTTATCCGCATACTTATGAGCGGTAGTGCACTTAAGCATAAAAAATAATATTAATTTGTTATCATCGTATGCAGCCTGAAAATTTGTGAAGCCATACTTATATCCGCAAATTACTTGCGTAAATATATTTAAACGCTCAATAAAAAATTAACCAAAATTAATTCAAATATAAACACGTTAGACGTATATTAAAAACACAAGTTTTTAATTTCCTAATGCACGTTACACGCGTCCCATGTATGTTCAAAGTTGTGATATCTAATTTAGAATGGCGCTTGATAGTAGTTCAGGTAATAAAACCTTATCAAAAATTTTAAATCGAGCACTGGATACAGTTTCGTTCCCATAAATATTAGGTTGTCTCAAAAGTTTCTTTCGTTTTATTAATAAGTAATGGATACATAATATTTTATGTGTTACGATATGTCATTATTTTATACAGGATTCAGTTTGCGCTATTTTTTCCCTCCATCTCTCGTTTAACAAATAAGGCTGAATGTTTATTTAAACATTGCTAGACGAAAGCATCGCGTGAAGATAACGGAAGGAACTTTCGGGACAACGTAATAGAATTCAGGTAAACGTAGCTCTGCTGTAATAATCTTACCATTCAATTAGTGAAATATATTCTTTAATAAATTACCATACCGTCGAATAATTACCATTTTTAGCACCCATGACAGGCAACACTGTGCGTAGCGATTAAAATTCAAAAATCGAGATCGACCAACGTTAGCGGACGAGTTCTTGACGATCGCGGCCGAGGGAAACGGGGAAAAAAGGCAAAACGACGGAAGCGAGTATTATCGTTTGTATTAAAGTGGTCCGGAGGGCAACGCTGAACGATACAAACGGCATATGAGCCAGCGTACGATATGGAACGGGAAGCTAGCTAGCTCTCTCTCTCGGTGTGAGCAGTTTTATGGATTTTTTTTATCGTTGTGGTAGTGGACTGTACAGTTGCAGCCAGTGGGATTCGGATATTCAATGTTGGCGTACCTGTATGGATATTAAATTAACACCCGTAAGCCGTGAGTATTAACAACTTTGCAAAAGATTATACGAGATTATGAGCTCAAGCGAAACACGTGATTTTTAATGCCGTGTTCCGGCTAGCTCTCGTGCCTCCTCCATTCCTTTGTAATTTATAAATACATAGTTACGGCTCATTGCGCTGCACCCGCTATCGATTCGCGTCCAATTCAATGCGCTCTCTTCCCTCTTTTTCTTTCCACCATTTTTTTCTCCTCTTCCAGTTCTTTTTTTTTTTTTCCTGCGCTCCAGCAATCAGAAACTGTTTCCGTCGTTAACGCAATCGCTTCGAAGATTGCTTCGAACGCGTTTCCGCGACGAAAACGTTTATGAGGAATGCGTTTTTTCCCTTTTCGCGCCGTATCGCGAAATTTTTAACGATTACTTGAATTGCGTAACGCGAAGAAAAATGATTTTGATTAATATTTCGACAATTAAGTAACGATGTTAGTGAATTGATTGCGAGGTGTGCTAGTGTTTGTAAATAATGATCTTGTCGTTCGTAATGGAATTTTCGACATCGCTGATTGGCGATAGTGTCCACACGTTTGGCGATAAGTAAGAACGTTGTAAGGGAATCGTTACCGGAAGCCGGATTGATTATCTGCAATTATCAGCGAACATTTGCAATTTTGAACTTTGAAGTTGAATTGAAGATTACGTGTATCGTAATGGCAAGTTCCTTTTGTAGTTTATCAATTATAAGTTATTCCAAAGAAGGTTAATCTAAGTAGAATCTTTAGATAACTATTTCTTAACCGTACGAGGTAATCGTATAGGGGAGACCGGAGTCAAAAATGACAGAGGGAAGAGTCGATAGTAACATTGTAAGTAAATGAAAAACTATTAATAGCATTATCACAGATTTAGAATATATGATACAAAATTGTCATTGAATATACAGGGAAGTTTATAACTACCGAAGTATGTGTTGCACGAAAAAGTTTTGTATACAGAAATTGCGTGATCTAAAGGGGTACATTATGTCGTGCATTAATTTGTTTTATAGGTGGAAGCGTTTCGGAGATTAGAAGGTCGATTTTTTTTTTTTTTTTATGAAATACTATATTTTTTATGCCAAACTATGGAAGAATGTTGAATTGTATGTAAAAAAAGTATTGGTCTTCGTTAGCTCTAAACCTAATAACTAACGAGTAATTTCACTTTATTCGTCACGTAAACATCTCGCTGTCCCGCGGAAATCTGTGATAAGTTGAATCTCTAACTTGATATTACGCGAAGAAAATTTTCAGGAAATAAAGTGGAATTACTTGTTGGTTATTAGGTTTAGGGCTAACGAAGGCCAATACTTTTTTACTCAGAATTTGATATTCTTCCATATTTTAGTATAAAAAATATAGTATTCCATTTAACCCTCTATGGCCCGAATTTTGTCTGTTTATCAGAGAAAAAAAAAATATCAGAGAAAAATTCATTACGGTTTTTTACTTTGATTTGAAAATTTTTAAACTAATAATTGTTATAGATGGATCGTGGTATAATTACAGTAATACAGTAATCAAATTTAACCCTTTGCACTCGAGGGCTCTGGAGCGGAGCCATTTAAAATTTGTCTTCAAACTCGAGGGCTCCGCTATGGAACCACGATTACATATTGGCGATTGTTTCAAGAGGTATCACACCTTGGACGATTACAAAATGTAATAATGTTATAGTTTTTTGTTTTCTTATATACCACAACATTTGAATCTATAATGAATTAAAAAAAAAATAATAACATACAATGATGTCTTTCCTTTGAATGCGCACATCATTTACGTATATTATTATATAAATATGATTTTTTCACTGAAACTGCTTCGAGTTGCTGGTAATATGAATGAGAAAAAACTTCGAGCGCAAAGAGTTAATAGTACAGTGATAACTAAATAAAATAAATTTTTTTAAATATAAATACATTAGTTTGTATCTTTTAAGTCACACGGCGCCATAGAGAGTTAAAAAAAAAAAAAGTTCAAATATTCGAACTTCAAATCTCTGAAACGCTTCCACCTATAAAAAAAATTAATGCACTACAAAATGTATCTCTTCAGACCATGTAACTTTTCTATACAAAACTTTATCGTGCGACGCATACTTTGCAAGTTACAGAGATGTGCAAGTTGCGTGGACCACTCTGTAGATACACGATTAACACATATATTTAATAAAATGGCTTTTCGATACCTTAAAGGAACTTTTTCTTAGCGGCTTAAACTTGTAATAGAAATGTTCCTCGTGTAAGTAAGCGCTGTTTTTTTTATAATAATTTTGAATTTGATCCTTTTGAGTATAATACTGATCGCTACTTAACACATTGCCAACCGCATCAGTTACATTTAGGGTAAGTCCGTGATAGACCACTTTTTAGAAAAAAGCCATAGCATCGTTGATGTTTTACATTTTTGTTGTTTCGGGCAAATTATAGCAGCGCATAAGTAATTTAAAATATATATAAATCATACTTCGTGATATATTAAAATATTTATTTCGTTTTTTAATAAAAGAATACTAACATTACAAATAGATGGTCTCACCCGCATGTTAAGGTTAGAGTGTCCGCCATTATGGGTGAAACCGAACTTGAAAAATATTAAAAAATGTAGCTTATGCAAATTATAATGCAAGAGAAAATTAGTTGATATTTGTTTGTTTTTTTAATTTTCCACATAAATCACAAATTAATATTCCCATGCTTAGAGAATCCAACATGAAACAACGTCCACACTTTACACATTTAACCCAATCCTCGTTTGCGGAGATTTCCAAACAGCTTTTTTCAGTTTTACTTCCTAGTTTACACAAAAGTTTAAATGTAATTTATAATATATATACGGTTTTGCAACCGTTGTCAGTACGACAATAATAATGAACCGATTTATCTGTTTTAACTTAGAGAATCCAACATGAAACAAGGTCCATACCTTACACATTTAACCCAATCCTCGTTTGCGGAGGTTTCGAAATAATTTTCTTTAGTTTTACTTTCTACAATGCACAAAATTTTAAATATAGTTTATAATATACATACGGTTTTGCGACCGTTGTCAGTACGACAATAATAATAAGCGGATTTATTTGTGTTATTTCGAGATAATAATACTGGTCAATCTCTCCCGGTGATTGAACTATCGTAGATTTTCCCTATTTATGTAAGTATTTCTTAAGAGATACTTAAAAATATTTTGAATAAATTCTACGTTATGAGAACGATTAATAAAAAGTTTGAAAATATAGTTCATCGCACCTCTCTAAAAGTACTGCAAAAGAAAATTCCATAGAATGAAGCACAAAAGTGAAACATTGTTTATTGCAAATAATGCGGTAGAAAATGGGAGATCTCCTCAAGCGGTAAGCAATGTATTAACATTTTCAAAAGTCTCGTTAATGAAAATTTGTAATGTAACTTCTAAAGCGTGATCAGGAACGATTGTAACATTACCGATCGAGATCGAAAGTAACGTTACAGTCGACACACAAGCTGATACAACCTCCAGTGGCTCACACTTAAAATCATACACTCTTTAAAATAAAATAACTTTTCTTTAAATAAAGTTTATAGTTTTTTAAAATAAGACTGAAAAGATACGAATCACATTTTTTAATTAACGAATTGTTATTTAGAGTATAGCTAATATTTTCTTTTCTATATTCTTTAATTTCTTCCCTTATCCCTTATTTTATACAAATACATACTTAACCCTCTATAGCCCAAATTTTGTCTGCTTATTGGAGAAAAAATTACGATTGATTACAGTTTTTCACTTTGATTTGAAAATGTTTTAACTAATAATTACTGTAGATGGATCGTGGTGTCAATGCAGTAATACAGTAATCAAAATTAATAGTGCAGCGATAACTAAATAAAATTAATTTTTTAAAGTATAGATACATCAGTTTGTAACTTTTAAGTCACACGGTCCCATAGAGGGTTAATACGTAAACTATTAATACTTGCAAACTTTTCGAGACGAGAGACTTCTAATAATAATTAAAAATTTGCAATAATAATTTGTAACAATATGTGTTACTGTAGGTTACTTTCAAACATATATTGTTATTATTATTTAATTTTACCGAACAACAAATATTATAACACGAATCTTATCGATCAAAGGTATCAATATTATAATCATAATACTGTCTACTATATTAATTAGCCATGGACCGGTGGACAAAGCTAAAATCCATATCAAGAAACCGTGCAAATTTAATCGTTCCTCCATATATGTCCAACGTTGGTTTTAATATTGGGCGATATTCCGCGGAGCAGCCGCGAAATAAATCCGGAAATTCGATACGTTACTTCGGGACTACAATTCACCGTAAAAGGTTAATATTCACGCTGGTAATCCACCAACGGAATATCGCAGATCACGCATGGCGGCCTTCGACGTTTTCCAACCCCGTCCGCAACGGTATTAACTTCGTGCGCGATTTACAGCGTACCGGCTCACCATCGATTCACCGCGCCTCGAAATCTCCGATAGAACCGTCATATCGTTTCATGAATGAATGCGTTCGCCCTAAAATCCCAAAGTCGCTCCTTTGATCCCTTTACATGTACTAGAACCTTCGGTCCGGTGGTGAGAAGCGCGGGAAATATGAATATTTTCTCGATACGGTAACTTTAAAACGTAACAGGTATCGCGTGGACGTTGCATTCGATTAATAATTCCCTTGCTTTTGAACAATGGTCGAAGGTATTTCAATACTTGGTATTCGAACGTTGAATCGACAGTGTTTGGAGATGCTTATTCTAAATTTTTTAAGTATAAAAATTTGAAAGTTAGTCAATTCAAGAGATAGTAAAGTTTCTAATTACCGATATTTTATACTTTATATATTTCTTAATATTTTCAGAAAGATTTTATTTGATCCCAATTCTATTGCATATAATATTCGCATTACAGGGAAGAAAAATAAAATACGTAACTCCGTTGCGTTAAACAAAATATTGAAATGAAAATGAAAATCTGGTTAAAAACGTCTAAAAAATACTGCAAATATTGAAATAACCCAAAAGCAGGATTATGTGCATTTCAAACTTCATGTTTCTACTTCAAAGATTAATACAATTACGCTCAAAAAAATACCCGAATTAAACGGTATTGTTTAATCTGTTAACATACTTACATACGATATACAAATTAATAAAATATTCGTTTCAGCGGAACTCTCAAAAAGATGATCCTCAGCCGGTCAATATAATTTTTTTTCTCGGATAAAACGTGCCGGAATCACGATGAAAAGATGGAGGACTGGTCTTGAATCAAACGAAGTGCTCTAAAAGCTGGTCTTGCTTATCCCTAAGTCCCGCGTATCACCGTAACAGATATCCGCGCCATTACAGGCTCAATCACTGGCCCGTTAATCTCCAGATCTTTACTCGCTGCGGCAAAAGCTTCATAACATGGGAGGGAGCGGAATCGGTTGCTCGCCACGGCTGAAATCCCGAAGACAGCCAGTTGAGCCTTTGTGTGCACGAGAACTTACGAGCTGGCAAGTGCGGAGGTTGGCCGCCAACAACGGTTCGACGTTAAACCCACGTATAATCGGAATTCGCTGAAGCGCAACAGTCGTACCGCAGGACGTGCAGAAAAAGAGAGCGAGACAGAGGAGCGATGGTAAACGAAGGCGAGTCATGAGCCATCGGGGGTGGCGAAAGGGAGGAGGCAGACCGTTCGCATACTGGATGCAAATCGGCCTACGGAAGAGATATGCACCGGACGACCGCAGTGCCGGTGCGGCACAACGCGTGCATTGGAATGCAACCGGCCGGTTGCAATGGCAAAGGTAATAATTGATATATAGCGATGGCATTGGCCGCTGACAGCCGCTAACCCGGCCGAATACGGATGACACCCGGTAATCCTCACTCTCATACCGGTTAGTGTCCACCTATATTCCGTGGCGTCCCATTTCCCATTCCCATGGCGTGTAAGCTCGGCCTCTCTCTCTCTCTCTCTCTCTCTCTCTCTCCCTTTCTATCCTTCTCCGGCCTCCGTCTATTCGTTACACGTATGCGTCCTCTCTCTTGCTCCAATTCGTTCTTGACTACGTTTCTCTGTCCCTCCAGGAGATATACCAACACGAATCAGCGACGTGTGGTGTCGCGACAGAGCGAGGGTGGTGGAAGAAGGAAGAACGATGCGGAGTACATAGAGATGGATAGAAACAGAGAGAATGCACCGAGAGGATGAGAGAAAGGGGTTGTAACAGAGACAGAAACAGAGAGGGAGAGGAGCATCCCTGCAACTAGAGGCTGCAGCATAGAGAGAGAGAGAGTCCCGTGCAACGACGCCACCACGCGGTGTGCGGTGCAACCATTCTAATCCGCCGATGGATTTATGGTCTTAATCACCGGCGGATTATCTCGGACAGCCGCGCTCTGCTGCCACCGACCGAAACATACGCCTGCCTCTTTGCAGATAACTGTACCTAGCTCCTCTCCCGCTTTCTCTCCTCTCTTACCCATGGTTACTCTCGTTCTTTCTCCGCAACGCTGCTCCCCAGTCGACCGTGGCTTCCTCTTTTCTCCACTTCTCAAGCCCATTCTTTCGCCCCGATGTCTGGATCTTTTATCCGCTGTTAGAAGAGACCGTTGCACTTGCAACTATGAATTGATGCAGAGGCGCCACTGACAACCCGAAAATCGAATCCGTCGGCTGGATAAAGCCGGAGCGAGTTTTCTTATTCATTGGATCCCGCAAATCGATGCGGACCAGGTGAAGCTGGCTTACGCGACCGTGTTTTCGGGGAACGGATATTTCGCGGCCGGGAGCCGCGATTCTGCTGACTCGAGCGTGAAATATAAGAACGATACAGAGGGTGGATTCAGGGAAAATATACCGGCCAAGAGGCGTGGTAAAAGATTCCTCTTGCTACGAAACGATCGAGCATTTCTCGAATCGAATAAATTGGATTAAACTACGGTTTCGGTAGATGTGTGCTCTAACGAACTGTCGTTTTTGCAAATATGAACTGGTTTTTAGAAGCACGTTGGTAGTGGGTGTGTATTTCGACAAAATTATTAGTAAGCCATAAGATAAAGAATATATATCATCATTTTTTTTTATTATTAGGTTAGTGCATATGAAATGTTATTGCTTTTTTAAGTTAAATTTGATAGGTCGTTTCCGAAAAATTGGAAGAATTTTTTAATTTCAGAACTGGTCATTTTTATGGATGTGAAATATTGAAATTAGTTAGTCGATGGGAAATTATTTTGATTAAAGTTTCATTTGAGAAAACGACGCCAAAGTTTTATTTAAGAATATGCTCCAATCTAATATTTGGAGAGCCCTTATTAAAAATTTTACGTACAATTGGTAGAGTTAAACATGTAAATAAAGTGTTTACGTCAAGAGAAAGAAACGGAGAGTATCATATATTGTTTCAAAATCTATTGTGTGAAACAAAAAAGTTTTCTGAGTAGTTTAGAATATTATCATTAATATTCTCCTATATTTTTAATGGAATCGAAAAATGTATCTTAACCGTTTAATTGCCAGATCGTGCTTTTCTTATTTACTGCCTAAAATTGCCAGCTAGTCAATCCATAGTGTCGAATTAATTACACGATTTTGTCGATGCGTGTCTTTAGCGTTACCGTTTAGCGAAGTTGTACTAAATTGAAATCTTTGTCGACATAAACAGAGCAAGTATTGTTAAAGAAATCTTTTTATCATCCTGCAGAAGTGTGGGTAAAAAGAAAAATTAGAACTTAATGCTTGTAAGCTGAAAAACAGCGCGACAGTTGCTTTTTACACTTTGACTGCGCAGCACTTTAGATTTAAACGCTCTGCGTTGCCAGAATACTTTCTCACATATCGCGTATTCTATCGGTGTTCGATTGATTATCCAACAGACAACTAAGTTTCTATTGTAATTTTTCAGCCAAAGAACTATTCTTGTGCATATATTATTTATTTAATATATGCTCAAAAATATTATATGACGATCTGAACATTTTGATCGTCAAACGCGTTTATGCGTCCACAGTCTACACCGATAGTTTCCACCGAACGCATATATGCGTCCGTAGCAACCAAAGGGTTAACGTTTTTTCGACATCAAACAAAAGAAGCGCGATCGTGCTGCTTGGCACTTTTCGAGATGAAACGAAAAAAACGTGATCGCGCCGTCTGGAATTCTTCAACCGGATTTTCGCAAAGATTCGTGGCACGCAAACGGTTAAGACTCGATGCGAACGAATGGGTTTTGTTACGTGTTTGTGACAACGGACACACAGCGTTACTGATCAACGAACTCGCCTGTTTGTCTACGTTTATTCATATAATTTAGCGTATCGCAGAAACGCGTGATAAATGCTCGCGTGACAAAATACGCTCGTCTGCGTCAAGCCTAAATACTCAAATCCATTGATTTTGTAACGCTAATCTTACTAGTTTTTCAACATCTATTGTAACAATTCTTGCGAATTCGGTTAACCCTCTATAACCCGAATTTTGTCTGCTTATTGCAGTAAAAATTACGATTGATTATAGCTTTTCACTTTGATTTGAAAATGTTTTAACTAATAATTACTGTAGATGGATCGTGGTGTCGCTACAGTAATACAGTAATCAAATTTAACAGTGCAGTGATAACTAAAGAAAATTAATTTTTTTAAATATAGATACATCGGTTTGTAACTTTTAAGTCACACGGTCCCATACAGGGTTAAAAAGGAATTTGTTAAAAGCATATAATCGTGATATCTTGGTTTTGAAGAGCTGAATTACACTCGTCTTTTGTTTGTAACCGCGAGACGGGGACCGTGTTATCCTCTCCTTCTTGTACGAACCGCCGAGATATTAACCCTTTGCACTCGAAACCATCTCGCGACATTTTTATAAGAAAGCGCGCAAACAGAAATCGTTCCATATTTCGATATGTACCATACTTTTTGATTTGCTAACTCTTGCCATTTGAAATAGAGAACTTCAAGGAAACATGCAATTTTTAAAAAAGTTATGCCGATGTAAGTTCATCGTCTGCAATCGTTAATATCATTAACCGTTTGAGTGCCAAGGAGCGATTTTGCGCTTCTTCTGTTTCGTTCGAAAAGTGCCAGCGCTTTAGGCTGCGAAGTCGACAATCGCGATAACTCGGTTTCTGTCGATGCGCGACTTTACGGTTAGCATTCCATTTTAGGTAAAAATGAAATAACGAGACAGCTGATAAAAGAACGAATTTTAATTTCAGTCTAACATTTGAATGCAAATATCATTAAAATGTACAGAAATGACAAGCGCTATCGCGCCGCTTGGCATTTTCAGAGAGGGAATAAGACAAGCAAAAAAGCGCTCCTTGGCACTTTTGAACGGGAAAATAGGAAAGACACGTGGCACTCAAACGGTTAATAAACTTTGATGTCCTCTGAGAGGAGACGTTCGAGTGCAAAGGGTTAAAACGTACTATGTACGCGATGTGTAATTATTCAAGATTAAAGTATGTAGATATTCTGAAATCAATATTTCCAACACGGACCAACATGTTCTGACGTTAGTGGTATCCGGCGGATTGTGTGTGCGCAGTATATTGACAGGCATAAAGCATAATTCGTTTAATTATTTTAGAATATTCGTGAGAACTATAGTTCGTTGGAAGACCATCATTCTTCGAGATAGTTGATGAATTTTTCTGAATCGAATGATTCAGGCTCGATTGCGGAAAGCTATTTAGGTATCGCTCGAAATACCAGCAAATCCGTGGACAAAATAGATAAGCTTTCACGCATTTATCTGCGAGCATTAAATGTTATGTCGGGATTAATTAAGCGTAATGCTGCGGCTAGAATTGACTAAATGCGCCGGAATCGGTTCGCGTAAATTTCACATTCGGAAGTTCGTGTTACGCAGAAGTTTCCGGCAAAGAACGACACAGCGTGATCGCACGGTTCAACGGGCCCGACAACCATCGCGGTTCGTACCCTAGACGCGATTTCGCTTCGCGTTGTCAGATAAAGTGACAAGGACATGGACAATGGACGGTGCTTCGTGACTCGTGAGTCCCGATAAAATTTAAAACTTTGGTGTAATTGGCGAATAAATCTGATAAATTTTTGGAAAAGGTGGAGTGTCTACAGCTACTGTTAAATTGAATATTTTGTTGTACGAGAAGATGTTATGTTTACTCAGAGTGTAATTGTTTTTCTGCGATGATTTTAAAAAATTATACAAATATAAATAATTATCTAAATGTAGTCGTTAATTTCAATCAAGTATGAAAACGTGGATATAAAACAAGAGCAGACAAAGAATTGACAAATATTTTGACTCCTATTGAATTGTTCCTGTGAGTTTTTAATCCTTTGAGGTTTTATGTCGAGCCAGACTCGACATTTCATTTTGTTCCATTATTTTCAGTTTTGGGATGTGAAACATATTCTTTTATATTAAAATTTAATTTAATGGAAAATTTTCTATCTAAATATCTTACTATTTATGAAAATATGAGATCCAAATTATTGACAGTTTTTGAAAGTAGGTTATTGAATATGGACTAAAGTTGAGCTAAAGTGTCAAATGTGGTTCAGACTGCAAAGCGTTAATGTTTCATGAAATATTTAATAAAATTTCTATTTACGATTTAACGCGACAAGTTTCGAAGTTCGTGAACAATATATTCCAGGTAAAAAAAGCGACAAATCAAATTTAAATTAAAAAAACAAACATTATATATTAAATACTTTTCACTTGCCCGCTCGATTTTAGCGTTTAAGATCATANTGAGTTTTTAATCCTTTGAGGTTTTATGTCGAGCCAGACTCGACATTTCATTTTGTTCCATTATTTTCAGTTTTGGGATGTNTTATACAAATATAAATAATTATCTAAATGTAGTCGTTAATTTCAATCATGTATGAAAACGTGGATATAAAACAAGAGCAGACAAAGAATTGACAAATATTTTGACTCCTATTGAATTGTTTGAGTTTTTAATCCTTTGAGGTTTTATGTCGAGCCAGACTCGACATTTCATTTTGTTCCATTATTTTCAGTTTTGGGATGTGAAACATATTCTTTTATATTAAAATTTAATTTAATGGAAAATTTTCTATCTAAATATCTTACTATTTATGAAAATATGAGAGCCAAATTATTGAAAGTTTTTGAAAGTAAATTATTGAATATGAACTAAAGTTG
Organism: Ctenoplectra terminalis; assembly: GCA_019453375.1. Taxonomy (NCBI): domain Eukaryota; kingdom Metazoa; phylum Arthropoda; class Insecta; order Hymenoptera; family Apidae; genus Ctenoplectra; species Ctenoplectra terminalis. Next base: position 51,407 of record SMSQ01020014.1, on the reverse strand, counting down.
AGCTAAAGTGTCAAATGTGATTCAGACTGCAAAGCGTTAATGTTTCATGAAATATTTAATAAAATTTCTATTTACGATTTAACGCGACAAGTTTCGAAGTTCGTGAACAATATATTCCAGGTAAAAAAAGCGACAAATCAAATTTAAATTAAAAAAACAAACATTATATATTAAATACTTTTCACTTGTCCGCTCGATTTTAGCGTTTAAGATCATATTTTTAGAAGATCAAAACATATTTTCCACATTTTGCAAACAATACTATAAACAATATTTCAAAACAATATCCTTGAAAAAAGATCGTTTCCATTCTCTGTTAATTTTTCGTCAACATCTTCGTAATCACAATACAATAGTTAAAATCCACATTTTTCTTAATACTTGGTTCTTAATTAACAAATTAACCACCTTCAATACACTTTTCGATTTTAATATCTAACAACACGTTTCGAAAGAAAAAGAGCGTAATTTACACGTTATTCTGTTAATATCTCTCGTTGGTCAATTTTTCATTAGGATACCGTTAGTCTTTTATCAAAATCAAAGAAAAGTATGCGTATCACGATGAAAAAGTTAAAATTGGCAAATGCATAGGTGGTTCCGCGATAGTTGAGATCCACAGCATTTTGGTACATGGCGTATAGCAGCGTGGCGGGAATACCGTGCCATGCTCTGTGTGGTTCTATAAATCCAGAAGGGCTTACCGGCGCAAAGCTTCCCTTGTGAGCTGCGCAACCCCACGTGACCTCATACCTGCCCACTTCCATCCCTGTTTCTCTTTCGGCCCGATCCCTACGTTTCTCGTCCAAGCTCTCATCTGCTGATATGACCATTCCTAAAGGCCTTACTGAAACGCACGAAACCGCAAGGATTGTCAAGTCAAGAAGCATGTCCTGGTTGCTTGATCCAGCTCAAACTACCAAACGAGCCGTAGATTCGCCTCGTTTGCTCGCGTATCAGGACAAAACGACTTGCGCTGAATTTATTCGTCATTTATGATTTGAAGATCCTATTATTGTTTTCCCTGACGTCGTCTCTTTTTAGAGGATTTATCGATAGGGTATGTCCGGGATAGTTCGACTATTTTCTTTTTAGAAAAAGACATTGAATTATTGGTTTTCTACATTTTTGTTATTTTGGGCAAATTAAAGAATTGCATAAGTAATTTAGAATGTATTCTAAATTATATATATATATTATAATGTAATTTATAATAATATTTATAAATTTATAATAACATAATGGAGAAGCTATAAAGAATATAATTTATAATAATATAATAATTATTATTTTATTATTATATTATTATAAATTATATTCTTTATAGCTTCTCGACATATTAAAATATTTATTTATTTTTTTAATCAAGAAATACCAACATTGCAAATGATGTTTGGGTTTGAGAGTTTCATTCATTACAAATACTAAAAAATGTAGCTTATATAAAATATAATACAAGAAAAATTACTCGATATGTTATAATTTTAGATATTTGTTTGTACCACTTTATATTACTTTATTTTGAATAAGTTTTAATGAACTTTGAGGTTTCTGATTAATTAGATACAAAATATTTTAGTATATATTTGTAATGGACATCGAATTAAATATAAATATGGTGTAACAAATAAATTTCTATCATAAATGAAAATGATTTAATTGAATTCTTAATAAATAATTAATCTATAGCACTTTGCAACGTACAATGAAATAACAAGAATAAAAAAATATGTTTCCATTTAAAAATCAAAATTATTTTATACACGATTTCAAGTTGACTAACATATTAACCTGTTTGGCAGTTTATAAGTAAAAAAAATAATTATTTATAAAACGTATAGTTTAAGTAAGATTTCCGCATGAAAAAAGCTAATAAAAATTTAACATTTGACAACAAAAATAATATACAAATATGATACTATCCGTTCAGCTTTAAAACTTACGTTCATAAACTTCGAAAGTACTTTTTAAAAAGCAAAATTTCAAATATACCACATGTCATTTTTAACCGATAATATAAAATTACTCCTGGCAATTATTTCTTCTGCTACAGCTAATACTTCATCAAACCGTTTTTGTTGAACCACACGCGTCAAATATACGGGACAGCTAGAAAAATTGAGAACGCCTATTTCTCGAAACTGTCAGCTCCAGTAAAGAAATGCCATTTCCCGGTCACGAGTCACGTCTGCAGGCACGAGACCTCGAAGTATCGGGCAGAAAAAGCATGAATTGTTGCCTTTGTAATCGATATTTCAACGCATCAATGCGTCCATTGTAAGTTACTGTTGCTGCTTTGATCAACTCGATTTCAGGTTATACATATACTGCGATTCGTGTTAGCTGTGGCCACGGACCTTTTGCCGTGAGAAAAACAATGCATCGCGATTGATGCAGATAGACAAATTTTCGTTGTTCTGAAATTGTTTGTTCGAAACGAGGCGCATGATCAATACGGCTCGTCCGATTAGCGATAACACGAGAAAACGGCGATAACGATGCGTTACCTTTTGACAGTAATGAAAAATTCACTGAAAAATGTCGACTATCGGTATGATTTGCGGTTTTCGTTGAAAATAATTAGTCACGAGATAAACTGACTCATTCGAATTTGTCAAGGGTTTGATTATTTTATAAATTTTTTTCTAATTCTTCTTTCTTTTAGTTTTGACGAAGAATTAGGAATCTACTTAGGAATCTACTTTAATTTCAATTAAATCAAATTTAAATTAGTATTTAGATAATAAAGCTATCTAAATTAATATTTCTGTTAATTATTCTTTACTCCTGTAATTGGAAATTATACCTACATGCAAAATAAGGTGAGATTTCGTTTTAAACGCGTAATAATTGTTTGTTTGTAGAAATTTGTAGAAATTCTACCATTTTCTAGTGGTGCGCATCATGAAACCATTTCACCTTGCGACATTTTTTAACTCTTCTTTTGAGTTTTATACTTATTTCTTAATTTTATTACTGTGTGATACTTGTTCGTGATTAAACTGTATCATATTTAACAATAACTATTTTTTGATATAACAAATAACGTCTAGTTTCTCACTCAGTTTCGCGGTCAAAGATTCATGTTTATTCGTGTGATTCATTTCATGTTAGTTTTGTTTATTTCATTTGTGTAAGAAGCCTGATCATTTTGATCATAAAACTCATCTTAATTTTAATTTGTATTCTATATTTTTCCCAATAAATTCCATTAATAATAACAGTAATTTCTTTGGACAAAACTTCAAACAAATAAATTGCTCATTTATTTATTAAGTTATTCCATAACTAATGTTCCTTGACAATAATTTTTATTATGAAATATTAAGACACATTTATTTTTAATCATCGATACATCGATAGTTACTTTTCACGATCTTTTCTCATCTGTTAAGTAATCTGATGGCTTATTTTTCAAAATGATGGTGAAAGTTTTTAATTTTTTCTAAGGTCGTTTACTGTGTATGATATAGAGTTTAAAAAACTAAAAATTACAATTGGAAACTGATATCACGTTCGCCACAACCAATTACTACTTATTCCAGCTATTATAACATTTTTTAATCGACAACAAAAATTCTACAATAATGAGCACTTAAAATAAGCATTGAAGAATATTTTTAGGTAAAAGCATCCCAAATTTTTTGAAGAAGAAATTCAGAAACAGTTTGTGAGATAAGAAAAAATCATAGAAAACAATGGTCAATACAGTCGTGACTAAAAATTAATGCAAATATTAATATTTTACAGTGAAAATTAGCGTGGAGAAACGACATTATTTATGGAATGACCTAATATTTTAAAAACCTGGGTTAACGAATTAAAAACCAATCAATTGTACTATTACTAACAATCATTTAATCCACCATAAATTTGTTCAACTAGTTATGAGTAGAAACATATTTCTGTAAACAATATTCTACAAAATTATAGACAATTATAAATAATATTGCCACTCACCCTGACTCGAGGTTCTGGAAGCTTCGTGAACAGACCTATTTCTTCCCTGGTGGTCATGTCCGGATACCGATTCCTCATGAACAAAGCCTCCAGCTCCTGAAGTTGCTGCGACGTGAAATGCGTCCTCTGCCGCCTTTGGCGTTTGTTCTTCTTTCCATCCTTATCGTCCGCGTTGTTTACCCCAACCACACCATCGGGAGAGACCACCCCTCCACCGGCTCCCAATTCGTGTTTCACCTCTGGTGTTGCAACATCTGAAACGTGTTAAGATATCACATTCTCTAGAAAACGGTGACACTTATTCTACGAAATTTAATCATACCGCTACGATTTATAAATTATGTTATACATTTTGTGAAACTACGGAATATTGTAACGAGGGAAATGATCGTAATTGCACAGAATAAAGATTAATGTTTTATTATCAATACAATGGAATCTTCGTTATTCAAATTTATGAAGTGTAAAAAAATCTAGTTTAATATAGTATAAGAAATTGAATTATTTTTACTTTGTAGAAATGATTAATTGACGTCCGTAAATACAAATTAGAATTTATAAATTGAACCAGAGATTCTTACAATTTTTCGTCTAAAACGTTCTTCAAATCAAAATGATAAATTATATGAAAATATTTATAAAAACGTATGTGGATATTTAAAATTAATTTAGTTTTAAAAAGAAAAATGGCATGTTTGAAGTACAAAAAATATATAACTTTGTGTAATTGAGTATGTTAGAAAGCTCTTACAAAGTATGATTTTACTGTTGGAGATATATATGGCGCACATAGATCTTCAAGTAAATTGTTTTCGTATCTAACAGTTAGACCAAGGCGAATAGGATAATTTTCTTTTTATAGCGAAAAAATAATAGTAAAAATTGAAAAATTTATCGTTTTATTATAAATTCGTAATTATTACCCATTTGATTTAACTGAATTTTTATTTTCATCCGATTCGCTTCGGTCCACCCTATGTTTCTCCATTAATTCGAATAATAGTGGTTCTACTGTACATTTTCCTCTTCAACATCATTAACGAAGTGTGAAAATAATTAAATATTCGCTCGGAACGTTTTTAAGGCTCCATAATACGTGTTAAAATCTCGTATAGAAAGTTTAGCAGCGTAATATAGCTGATTATGGTTCGGTTAACTTAATTTCGTACACGCTGGCTTCGTGGCTAATATTCGAAACGATGCTGCATCAGACTTTATGCCTTGAAATTTTTAAAAAGCTCGATAAATATTATATCTATTCGCAGCACGCGATAAAAATTAGTCTGAAACGATAAAGAAACAATTTTTATCGGTGATAAAATTCATCGTGTCCTTCCTTGTAACGAGCTACCTTTCACCGGAGCATGAATAAATTCTGATTCTAAGTTAAATCAATTGAATACGATTCTCAATCGGTGTATAAATATGGATGGAACTGTCATCACTGCTTACATCATTCGGTAATGGAATCACTTTAAAATGAAAATAATCAATTTCATAAGATTGCTTTATATATTTCCATTTTGATGATACAATGTAACCACTGTCTGTAAGTTCCATGGCATTAAACAGGAAATGAAATAAATACTAAATGTAGTAAACATTACGTATATGTGGTATATATTAATAATACGGAGTTTTTGTTAATCTATTACATAGAATATACTTGAATACACAATTGTTTCTATATCGTAGTCATTTGAAATAGACAATATTATTATTTAAATTTTAATTTCATCGAAGCGCTTTCCTTTAGTCCTTATTGCAGTAATAAATTTACACGTGGCATTCCGGTTTTTAATTTTTTTAAATAATATAACTTATCAATATTTTACACATTAAGTGCTATTCCATTGCTAATATGTATGTAATACCGCACATATCTTTCGATCCAAACAATCTTTCAAATATTATGATACGAAACAACTATCGTGAAGTAAAAATCTCTTGCAAAATTTTAATTAATATATCAAATATTTTGAATATCTCACAACTGTATTCGATAACGGTATTTATTTTACTATTTCATTTTACATTTTTCACAATTTTCGTAGATACAATTAAACTTATACAATACTAGCAATATTGTAACTACCTAACTTGCAAATAAAATTTTATACAATGTAACGTAAATCTCCGTTAAATTTTTAATTTCTACAGATCAGTTACCAAAATATTTTATAGCGTGACTAGTTACAGATCGAGATATCTAATTTTAAAATATAACATAAACGTGTAAATCGATGTGGTGTAACGATCATGGATCGGTTAGGGTTAGATCGTTCAATCGGCAGTCTCTGGCATGGCTAGACCGTACCCTGAATAACACGAAGGTGTTTGTCATGACCGTGACAGTGACAGGTGAGGGTATTTCACCCCTGACTCTGCAGCAGCAAACCGCCAGTTTCCCTTACTCGTATTGACAGCCGTGTGATCGATTGCCTGCTTTTTCAAAGAGCACCGCTATCACTGCGTCTGATGATGCCGCTAACTATCTTCTAACTAAAGACGACCCTGCCTATTTACAGAGGTACCAACTCGACATAAGGTCGCATCGATACCGACCTCGTTGCGACACGGAGATCGTTCAACCTCTTTATCTCCATGTTTCATTTATTCAGCATTATCCTAATCTATCCGAGCTTACAATGTCGTACACGGAATTTTACTGTTCTCATACAACCAGATATTCCAGCTATCTTAAAGGGAAAACGCAGACGTTGCAAAGGGTCAGTTATTGGTTAGTTTATATTATTAATTGCTTTAACGCGAGGTGCATAATTGTTTGAAATATTTATTGTTTTATTTTAGTTTATTCAAATTTATAGGAGAGTGAAAAATTATCATATTAGATGTGATATTAGAATTTTCTGATAATAGAATTTTGTGCTTTCATTTGAATGCTCAAATGTGTTGCATTTTTATTTTTTGTTGTATAAATGTTCGAATTTTGAATTGTAATTTATGGGTATGTTTGGTTGTTCAATATTAGTATCTTATAATGTATTACAATGTTCATATTATTATATGAAATATAATAAGTATTCTACGAAACTATTTTTTTCTGCTGAAAGTCTAACTGATTCATATTTCCTGGAAATAAATAGGATCTAAAAGTATTTATATGTAGAAAAATAATTTAATTAAAAACTAATGTACGAAGCGAGTAAATTATACTTTTCAAACTCTTTCAATTGTAATAACCAACTAGGATTACCCCAAACTACTGCGCGTTGCTGGAAAGATGACGAGTGGAAGGAATGCTGGTCTGATTGGTTGGAATGTAATAGATCCACCTTCTTTTAATACAATTATACGAACAGGGCACACGTATTTTTGTTATTCGCCGAAACAAAAAAATCATAGAAAAACAGATGAGAAACAAACGCCACAGGCGGAGCGAATGGAGTTGTGCCGTTCCGCTAGTCATCTTTTCATTAACGCATTATACTTGTCAAGCATTTTAGACAACAAACGATCAGTATTGAGGCAATTCTTAGCCAACTATATTAGTCGAATTAGAATTCATTAATAAATGATATAAGTGGTATATTATCAACATAATTTATATGTATTTTGAAAAGTTAAATGTTAATATGAATAATTGCAGTACGAAAGTTATATTAAATTGACCGGCGTAGTTAATTCAAACAGCAGACCTGACAATATCGCCGCCAATCGTGGTGTTTTGTTTAATTTAAATTATACGGCGAAAAATATTCAAATGTCAAAACATATCTATTGCGCGATGTTGTGGCTGCTCGGCGTAACTGTTGAAAATTTTGAAGATAAACATATTTTTTCATTGGCATTTAAGAAAAAATGGTGTGGATAATTTTAGAGAAACTCATGAATTCACTTCGTGATATTTCGATATAATTTTGTGCCAATTTTGGTACTATACTTAAATACAGTTTTCGTGCTTCAAAAAAAAAGAAAAAAAGTAAAATCAAAATCTGTAATACATCACTGTGTTGAAATGCATAAACTTTGATTAAAAATTTTTCGGTAACTAAGTGGTAAATTAACTCCAGATTTTACACACTGTTTTTTTATATTCTAAATTAATTTTGTTTAAAATTTGAGGTTTAGTCAAGTTTGTTATAGTCTTGAATTTTGTAGTTTACCTAATAAGTACCTTAACGCTAGAACTACCGAACCAGTCAAAATGACTGGTTCATAATTTCTTATAGAAATTTTCTAAATTTACAATAATGTATTTTTGCGAATTTTCCATCATTTTTTGTGAAAAATATGCACCAAGATTGTACACCCATATTATAAGTATTTTTTCAAATATCTATCGTTTTGATTTCTTTGATACAAACAAGTCTACTTTAATCGCCGGTGGTTCTAGTGTTAAATGTATAATTTTATTAGAACAGTAGAATCTAATCTCAAATAATACGTTACATAAAAATCGAGCAAACGATTCCAAATCCTTAAATATCTTTAAATAATCAACCAGAAAGATGCTATGAATTAAAAAAAAGTTACATTATGGAGTAATAAATTTGGTTATAAAGCCTTGAGTTACTTAAAAATGAGAGCACTTTTGGTATTTATTGTGGATCGTTAAGATTTTCATGCAAGATTTCTTTAATTTGGAAATTAAAATGGAACTTGATACGACCTTAAAATTCGAAAAGGAAAAAAAAAGAGAAAAAACATAGCCAAGAAATTTCCAGGGTATAAAATAATGCTACTTCGATATAAAGAAGTAACTTTATTTTAAAACATTTCCTCGTGTCTATTTTTATTCCATCCCGTTTTACTTTCGTCGACATACCTATAATACATCACCGTTCTTGTACAAATATCGCGAAGTAAACCAAAGAAGAACCAATAACGTATCGAAACAAATTTGTCGAAAGTAGTTCAACTATTTGAGCGAACTATTTATCAAAGAGCCTTGAATTCAAACACCTTTCAAGGTTCACAGGCAGGAAGGAGAGGAACGTGCTGGACTCGCGTGAAGCAGCACAAGAGGCCTCGCCCTCGCCTCGGGATTACAACGAGTGAAGTGAGATCCGTCCCCGGGGTTTGTTGTTAACCAGGTCCGTAAGACTCCGGGAGATATTTCAATTTGCGGGGATTTGGGGCGGCTGCGAGAGTGCCGGCTAAGTGCCGAACAAACCTGCAAACAAACGACGCCAGCATTTTCCTCACCTTTCTCGCGCTGCACCCGACCACGACACTCTCTATTATCATTTGATTTCACAGTCCGTGAGACCGAGCCGAGATCGTATCCGCTGGAATCTCCAGCTATCCTACTTGATTGATGCCCGAATCTTTGTCTTTGCTCGCGTGAAGATGATATGCGACTACATGGTTGTACTATTTGTTTGGCAGTTTAGTGGATTGTGGGTATAACTTTGAAATAGGTGTTGGAACTGACCAATTGGAATTATTTACCCATATTAGCGTGGCATCTTTTTTTGGAGGGGATTTGGGTTTTTTCAAATTATTCTCGAGCTCACTTGGTATTTATTTGAGATTTTAATAAAAGCGTACATTATTATCTGTAAATTTCTATGAAACTGCGCATTTGCTGTTACACATTTTCTAAATTATGTACTTTTTCTTGCATGTTCTTTAAGTTAGCTGATCAAGCACTACAAGCCTATTACGTTCCTAAATCATATTAGTACTCGTTCTACACGTCGCTTCGTTAAATATAAGTTCCAATCATCGTGTGTTTTTATAAAAATTGTCACTGACAAGGAAATTGCATGCGATGTCGGGATAAAACATTTTGGTGGTTCGTACTGTTCCTTGCTACAAAGTATTTCTTATCAACCTACTCACAGCTATTATCTAAACGATCTATACGTAGTATCTGTAGTATTCAACTATTTTCAACCAAATGTATCTATCTACCGTTCGAGTGTGGAAAATTGGCAGTCGGGACAGCACAGGGGCACGATGAGTACTCCGATCGCTCCGTCTGATCGCGTTCGTTTCTTATCCGTGATGCGAGACTGTATGATCCGAATCGTAGATGTGATCGTTTCGGAGAATAACAGAAATACGTGCGCCCTGTCCTCATAATTGTGTTAAAAGAAGGTGGATCTGTTACATTACAACTAATCAGACCCGCATTCCTTCCGACTGCCAACTTTTCAGATCCGTACTGTACTCGTTTTTAATTTTGCTCGAAACATCACCCCGAGGACACGCGAGATTCTAAATAGAATCATTGGGACGGCCACTCGATCACCGAGAAGCGCCGCGTGAAGGAGGATAAACGTTAAAATAAAAACTTCAAACGAATCCGTTTAGAACGAATAAACAGGGTTGAAGGGGTACGATAGAAAAGTTGCTCGTAAAGCGGCGAGGCGTACCTTTTCGGATATCCGGCCTGTGTGTCGTGTTCGTGCGGGACCTGGGTTGTGCGGTAGAAAATCCACCAGAGGGTGTCGTGGGTGTCGCACCCGGTGTACTGGGGTTGCTGCCACCGGGAGTGTGAGCTCCGTGACCCGTCAAATCGAGCCTCGCCAAACCCCCGGTCACCTCGTCCCGGAAGTCGCCCTGTGCCCATACTGCAAAACGCATCACACCCTCTTGCAACGTCGTCTAAGCTCTCCGTAATTTCCGCTACTTACTAACTTATCTCGTTATTAAGCCAGGTTCTCGCGACGCCACTTTTTATCGGTTTTCGAGTGCGAAAATAAAGTTACCAACCAAGGGTTAATTCAAATATTATTGCCGACGTGTGTGAAAATCTAAATTATCCTATACACGATGTTCTATTTTCTACTTTTTTTCGTTCAACCTAAGCTTCTTGTGCTTGATCAATTTAAATTAGTTCTGTTTGGTTTAATTTTCGTGTATTTCGCCAGATTTTATCGGTAAACATTGTAGACCGTGCGTATGTGTATTTTGTGAAAAATGAGTTAATACTTTCAGTATAATCTTGTTCTAGATAGTTATTGAACGCTTTCGTTGCTAATAATTAATAACTTCGGAAAAAATAGATATACTTAACATCGCGAAAAAGGATCCACCAAACTTTACGAAAATGTATTCCGGAAAGGCCGAATATCCGTTCACGCTACGGCAGAGTTATCGAACAAGTACAGAACAAACCCACCCATCTTTTCCACTCGGTAACAACAAGTAATCTCGTACTTTATTCAAAAATATTCGATGTACCCTGTAACATGGACAGTAATTTGTTTCGAATGGCAACTTCGTGTTTTCGAACAAGAACCGTTCGTAAAAAATTGCGTGTAGAAAGACACATTTCGCAGCCCAAGGACCCCGACGAACAGCACTGTTTCACCGCGTAGTTAACAGCCGTGTTTTTTTTTCCTTCGCATTATTTATCCTCGTCGGTACTTCGCAAAAAAAGAAAGCGAAAGAAAGAAAAAAGTGACGAAAGAATAAAAACGAGGAGAAAGAAAATCTTTCTTCAGCTTCAAGCAGTCGAGAATAGGGTTGGCGAGTGTGAGATGTCGGTGGTAGCCAGCCAACGGAGAAGTTAATCGGCCAGGCCGTTTAGTTTCGGTCCGTTTAGTTATATTTGGTTTCCACGGGGGCGGCAAAGGAGAAGGGAGGCGGTTCACAATTAGTCGGCGCGTAACTCGGGCCAATTTAGTGCCACGCTACCAGCTACGGACCATGAAGACGCGCGTGTCACTCTTCCAGGATATTGCCAACTGTGTTACGAGCTAACATGCGTGTTGGCCGTCTTTAAGAGTCCCGCTGACGCCACTGTTCTATGGACCAGCGAAGATATTATTTACGAAGGGTTAAAATATAAAAATAGCAGAAATTTCTCGCTTTTGGACAGTGCAATGTTTAACTGGAGAAATGATCTTGTTCTTTTCTTCTTTGTTCAGTTATATTTTATTTATTTGAAATCAACAGTGGTTAAACAAAGAACGTAGGAAACGTCCGCACACGTGACCGTCGGGCATTAACACTAGAACTCCCAAACCAGTCAAAATGTAGTTTCTCATAGAAATCTTATAAATTTACAATGATGCATTTTTGAGGACTTTCCACGATTTTTTGTAAAAAATATACAGAAAGATGGGTTACTTTTATTACAGGTATTTTTTCAAATACCGTCATTTTAATTTCTTTGGTAAAAATATTATTTTAAAAGAGTACTGTTTTAATCGCTGGTAATTCTTGTATTAAGAAACTAAGAAGCTAAGTGTACAGATGCACATCAGTACTCTTGAAGAAATTAAAGTTCTCAATTTTTAGTATTTTTAAAAATTTTAATCTAGTTAGATCGATAAAAAATAATAATCCTTTGATTTTTAAAATAACGATGATAGAGGAGTCATTAGCAGCTATTTGATTCATTTTGATATTCTCAGTATAAGCAGATGAAGGGTTGTTTTATATGAAAGAAAGAAGCGAAACTAATTCGATTAAAATTTGTATTAAGCATACAAGCTTAAGAAAATACTTCACGTAATTTGTTCACTTCCACTGAATGAACAAAAATAGCAGTATAAAAATGAAGAACTTGTATCAATAAAAATTATAATTATTCAAGTAATGCAATATTTATAATTGTATAGATAATTTAGAAACTTGGAATATGATGCTTTTTCAAATTTTATGGTGATTAGAATATTTCACATAAATGTGCGATTAGAAATCTATTAAAAATTAGTATTGCTTAACTGGTAAAAGATTAAGTTTACCAAGAAAGCAAAAATGGATAGAAAATAGAAACTGTTAATATTCAAACAATGGAAAATTAAAAACATTTGAACGTTTTAATTATTTTTCAAGTGTAACTTCAATAAATGTCTGTTTAGAAAATTTTTATCAGCTGTTTCAGGCACAATATACGGAATTGAAACACCATTAAAATTTAACACTCATCAAATTTATCATCGTAATTTCGAAATTGGGAGTGAGCGTATCTCTCCACGTTGACATCAGTTTGGAGTGTATTTTTTTCGAGAGAAGGTCACCATTTTTAACGTGCACACCGTCGTGCCGGCAAATATTTACGCCTGCGAAAAGTAGCATAAAAAGTTGAAACAACGTTTCTCTGAAAAGTACGCGCGTAACCACGTGATATTTAAAATTGTCTGTCATGGAATAAATTCAACTGCAACGCTCGGTTGGCTTTCATGAGTAAATCTAGGGAACTCCCGATTCAAAGAGAAAACAGACGAAATTCCTGAGGAGCGTAAACTTTCTTTACCGCCCACATTTGTCGTGGGTCTCTTCAAATCTCGCAGCTTCTCTTTAGAACTTAGATATTGCATGTTTACAACACGACAACTGTCTGAATCGTTGTGGCGAAATAAATACGTTCAATAAACCACCATTAAAAATATGACGAATATAGGTTTGTCGAAAAATGTATCTGAAATATTTTTTTTAATTTATGCATAGAGATAAATGAAATTTTAACTGAAAATATACTTGTGCTAAATTAGTTAAAAATTAAATTCTAATCTGAATGAAATATAATGTGTATTATATTAATTAGAAAAATATTGCGATACATTTTTATTTGAGCGGTACGCTAAAACGTACAAATAATTTGATTTAATTATAAGTATAAACTTAAAAGGAAATAATTGATTAAAGTTTGGATATTAACCCTTTACGGTCCGAGCCACTTTCGACACTGTAACTTAACTAGTTCATATTCAATAATATACTTTTGAAAACTGTCAATAATTTGGCTGAATTTTCACATTTTCATTGCCAGTAAGATATGTAAATAGAAAATTTTCCATCAAACAACATTTAAATGTAAAAGAATATGTTTCGTATTCAAAAACTGAAAACAATGGAGCAAAGTAAAATGTCGAGTCTGGTTCGACATAAGACCGCAAAGGGTTAAATACATTTACCAATTATTACTATTTAACATCACAGTTTATACGAGTTTATATTATACCTTTCAAACACAGTATTCTACCTAACATAATGGTTTTTAAAATTTTTAGATTATAGAACTATTAAAAAGTATAATTACCTTTTGATAGTAAAATTACTAGCACTTAAAATAAATACAGTACAACCAGTGTGACTTAGACCTTCCGGACTCATTGGCCGGTTATGCGATACCGAAGCGATTTTCCTACTTATACCTCCAAATATTAGATATGATTATGCTATCAAAAAGAGAAAGTAAAAGGTTTTAGTAGAATTGTATCGTCACATTTTAATCAGTTCATTCGGCTAAGGTACAGAGTACCAATTATGATTTTTCTAACAACGCAAGGATATTTATTCCTGGGTATTATTCGTCAATATGGATTACAAAATCCACCCAAATGCAGGACAACGGCGAAATAAACGTTAATTTTTAAATAATAAAAAAAATGTGCATTCAACAATAATTCAATAATAATTCAATAATAATTTATCTATTTAAAAATCCATATCATCTCCTCCACCGAGGATGAGGATCTTTAAACTTCGAAAACATGTTTCCTAGAAAATACAAACTTAGCTCGTAGAGCACAGAGCAATTGCGAACAATGGTTATCGTGATTCACCGTCGATAAGCTTCAGAAAAATGAAGTATAGCCGTTCAATTAATATTTTTAAAGATGATTATTGCACAAGTACTACACACCGCCTCCGTCACAATGATTCATGCTCTCCCAGCATTATTCTGCGCGTATTGTTTATGCCGAGCTGATCGATACAACTGATATCACTTATCGGTTTTGAATGTTTTACGCTATTGGGAGCAGTTTTTTTTTTTTTTTCCTTGGAACCGAATAATTCTGTCGATTTCGCAGATAAAGTTGGCCCTTAAATAAACTGCACGGAATAGTTTCTTAATCTACGACTCGGCAAACAGATCGGTTACCTATTTGATCGGCTAACCGGAGAACACGTGTAAAGAGCTACGAATGGCCATACGAGGATAAGCTTGCACCCTGGCCAGGGTGAGTGGTTTGTTTGCCAAGGCCAGTCCCCGAGGAAAAGTGGCCGCACCGCAGTGATGTCGCGTTATCGGTGATGCCTCTTCGGCAAATAGTATCTGAGAGATGGAAACATGGACTCCGTGCTACTTATCACGATCCATGTAACAGAAGAATGCGAGCGATGTAACACGTTGTAAATAAACGGCTAACGGGCAAAGTGTACGCGATGATGAGTTGTTATGAGTTGGAGTTTGAGTTTACAGCTGATCGACGTGCTTGTAGAAAGACACGAAGATGGTCATTCGTGTAATGAATTCAGAGGTGTAATCAGTCGTAAAGAAGTTATCGAATTTTTATTATAATTATTAAATGTATCACGTACATCATCTCGATCGCCGGATCTAAATTCAATTGAATATATTTAGACTGAATTAAATAATCGAATAAAAAAGCACAATATTAAGATTTATTTAAAAGAGATCTGGGACAATGTTACATTAGGTATTAAAAGAGCTTCAATTTGATAAAAGCTAATAAATGACTTAGAAAATATTAACCCTTTGCTCTTAGTACGATTTTCGTAAACGAAACATAAATTTCTAATTTTGTAATTCATCATAGTGATAAATTTGGAAATTGAGGGTAATCGTGTTGAAAACAGAATGTCTCCGTAGCGGAACCAAAGGAGCGCTAAGGATTAATATAATATTAATCCTTTGTCTTTCAATTTTTTTAATATACATACATGTTAGCAATAGCTATTTTCTGGTTTAACACTGTGTCAAATGCAAAGCATTGAAATATTTTACGTGTTTTGTATTTGCTAGTTTTCAATCTTGTAAATTCAAATTACAGTTAAAGTTGAAATTAAACTTTATTATAAATATAGTGTGTCTTTATTGTATTTATATCATAATCTGCGCCACGAATGCTACTCGTGATTGTAGAGCAAAGGGTTAAGGCTACTTTTTATATGATTTCGTCTTCAGTTCATTTCTGTGAAACTATATTGTATATATTTTTGTTAATAAATATATTTTGTTAATAAATTTGATGAACGCTGTTATGTTTTTAATACGCGAATTGAATTAATACACAATTACCTAGATGCAAAAAAATTGCTGAAGCTACCGTCTTTGTTCTAATATTGCAAATTTATGGGGTGTATGTGAACTTTTGTGACTGCCTGTACACGTCTGACGAAGCCAATAATTATTTATTATTAATATATTTTTTAAATATGATATTGTGTATTAACGCTTTCGGTACGGTGAACTTCCTCCTGAACACGCTACCACGGTGCATATTAGAATAATCCAATTAACAAACAAAAAAGAAAACGGTTTAATAATATAATCTCGTGCGAAAAATATTAAAACACGGATATACACAGAGATCTATATTAAAAATTTTACAACAACAATGCATTTGGAGATAACAAATATACTTTGCTTTACTAAAATTGTAAGTCAATGAGAAGTTTCAACGAATGACTATAATCACCGTTACTGGTACACACTGATCGTTAAACGTTGGGTAACTACAGTCACAGTTAGTATCGAAAGGGTTAAATGAGTGACGTTTGAAACGATTCAGATATTCTATCAATCGAAGCTAACTCAGTTATTCGAATTCAATATTCCTATTGTTTATACTAAAGTTAAGGGAATTCATTAAATAATATCGTTAATATTATAACACTATTATTGAAATATAATTATTATTCGTTATTAAATATTAGTAGAGAAATAGGGCTCTACGAAATGTTAGTGTTGCTTTGAGAAACTTTTATCCTGAATTGATTTACTTCTTTAATCCGTCTATTGTGTTCGGGTCTGTATGATCCAGAGGCGTTTTTGATTATTGTAATTTCCGTATTTTAAATATTGCTGACACCAAATTACTTTACTTTGTTAGCTTTTATATAGAAGGTGTTTCTGATCTGGCCATGCAAGCCGAAAAGAGGTGAATCTACATGAAGAAACGAGTCGAGAAAAAACATTAAATTGTGATTTTTGTATTCAAGGCTTTGTTTTCGACTAAATCGATGTTGCATGAATTCGTGTATATGAATCTACATAAAGAAACGAGTCGAGAGAAAAGATTACATTTTGATTTTGGTGTTCAAGGCTTTTTTTTCGAGTAAATCGACGTTGTATGAATTCATGTATATAAATCTACATGAAGAAACGAGTCGAGAAAAAAGATTAAATTATAATTTTTATACAGAAGGCTTTTTTTTCGAGTAAATCGACGTTGTATGAATTCATGTATATAAATCTACATGAAGAAACGAGTCGAGAAAAAAGATTAAATTATAATTTTTGTGTTCAAGGCTTTGTTTTCGAGTAAATCGATATTGAAGATTTATCGATGTTGTATGAGTGCATGTATAATTGGTTACACTATAAACTAGCTTTTGTTACTCTGTGTGCATGAACTTCGTTAAAGTTATGGTTTGTTCCTATTTCTGTGTCAAACTTCTATTTTTTCTATCGATATGGCGACATAAGCAACAGAATATTTATTGATATGTTTCTCGCGTTAGGTACCTGTACCTTTATTTCGATGTTTATCCCNATTATACAGCGAAAAATATTCAAATGTCAAAACATATCTATTGCGCGATGTTGCCACGTNACACATACTTCAACAAAAGTGTACGAATCTTCATTGATTTACTCGAAAATTGTTGATATCTAATAAAGAAGTAGTCTTTTTGAAAAATGGTGATAAATGTGTATATTTGAGAAGAAAAATTAAACCAGGACCTATGTCCTGCCTAGACCAACCTACATTTCGCACTGACTTAGAAATTAGCTGCAGTTGATTCTTACTATCTAAACATGTTGTAGTTTACCTTTTCAGGTACGCTGGTTAATGTTGTTTTGGTTTTTTCCAGACGTTTTACTGCGTGAGAGAAGGCGACACTTAAACCTTTTTTTTTCTCCATGGAAGTTTCAATACCTAACTGTTTAATTTTAACGAAAACGAAAAAATTTTCTTCTTCGTTTTTCCACTTATTTCTTCGTGTAAATTAAATTACATCTTGTATATTTTGAAATATACGAACGAATTTCTGATTATGTTTGCCAAAGAAGTACACACTTATAATTGTTTTACAATTAACGTAACTTCTTATGAACACAATAACAGGATTAGGTTGTATACAAGTATAATTTTTTCGCAGCTTGTAACTATAATATAGTTTTGTCGATATTTTATTAGTTGTAGAAGATAAAATATTCATTACAAAAAAATGACAAAAATTTTGAACAAAAATACCAAAATATCCGATCTTGTCTTTGAATTGATTTTATCTCTTTAATTGTAATAATTTGTTTCTATTTAGTATATTAGTATGTTAAAAAAAATGAAAGCATAGCAAAACAAACAAATGATGTGCGTAGTTGAGAAAGAACAAGTGTAACGAGCGGATGTGTTATTACGTAGTTAAAATGTGCAACTTTCCATTGACTATAATATATAGTTTAGTAAAAACTATTAAATTTACCCACACAGTTTTAATAACCTCTGCTTTATCAATAATAAATCTTGTACAATTACGTTTGTTTCTGAGGTTAGTATGTATCTCAAAAAATTATCAGGTTGCAATAATAAATAAATAGATACGCAAGCCAAGATATTATGAAAATAATCAAATCACAGATTAATTTAACTGGAAGAATATTCGATCGATAATCACGAAATCTGCAATCGTGCAATTGCACTTGGCGAACGTGTTCGCCAGCACGCGCACAAGAAACCGCGACACATATGTTTCAATTTTAAACAGTTCACTTGATCAAAGGGATCAGTTTCTCGTATTATCAGAGGCTTGTTCGCGATTTTGATCAATAACGCGATGGACTTGAATAGACACCGGACTTTTCAAATGAAATAAGGGATTGCAAAAATCATAAGCGTTGTAAGGATTTTAAGAAATCGAACGCCGCTAATTGCACATTTGATCGTTATTCGGGTGGTCACAAAAGCATCCGATCATCTTAACTTATTCGCTGCCAAGGACGAGTATACTCGTCCTACTTTAAATATGTTATAACATGCAGACTTTTGAACTAGCAAATTTTTTGTGGCTACAAACATAAATATAGAAATGTAAAAAAACTTGAAAAAATACTGCAAATAAAATTTTTTACAAAAATTATACTTTATTTCTTATTTAAAGAGAATGATCCTTTACAAAAAATATAAATGGCAATGGGAATGACTTCATATAATTTAGGCTTGGCAGCGATTGAATTAAGTGTAACACAAGTATCGCAAAAATGTGTCTTTCGAGTGCAAAAGGTTAAATTATGACCTATCTTTAGAATACGAAGTTATTCTTAAAAATACTTATGCAAGCAACAATTTATTCTAATTCTATTCCATAGTAAAATTTACAAAAATCAGATTCCGTCGTCAATGTGTTAACATTGCCTTTGAATTTCACATGAAAAACGCTACCAACTTTTGTTCTAATCCAATACAATCGAGCATTCTTATGCAGGAGTTTATTTATTAATTTTCATTTTATTTTCATTTTTATTCATTGATCTTCATTCCTTTTGAAGTGTTGTGCTCTATAAGCAAGGTTTATATTGCTGTTGATTTTCCAGACAGATATTAGTTTATTGATTAATATTAATCTATTTTTTTGTTTATACAGACTGTATACATTTTTAGAAAGTATTAGGTGTTAGGGAAAGTTCTTTGTGTTTTTTCTGGAACTACTCTTATTAATATTAGACTTACAGGGACATCGCTTAACCCATTCGCTGCCAAGGACGAGTATACTCGTGTTTGGCAGGGTGTCATGCATTGCCAAGACGAGTATACTCGTCCTACTTTAAATATGTTATAACATGCAGACTTTTGAACTAGCAAATTTTTTGTGGCTACAAACATAAATATAGAAATGTAAAAAACTTGAAGAAATACTGCAAATAAAATTTTTTACAAAAATTATACTTTATTTCTTATTTAAAGAGAATGATCTTTTACAAAAAATATAAATGGCAATGGGAATGACTTCATATAATTTAGGCTTGGCAGCGAATGGGTTAACACGTTGCCCCAAATGACGGCTATAGCTGTCCGATCTTTGGCGATATGTACGCAAACGACGGCTATAGCCGTCATGTACATTTTAATCAATAAAAAAAAAGAACAGCGTTAGTACGAAGCGTTCTAACGCATACACTTGTTAATTATTGAGTAATAAAACTGTGGAATGCCAAATGTGATAATTTTCAATTCCAAACATACAACTTACACTCGATTTCATCTGGCAGTCATAAACAATTGAAATAAAAAATGTGTTTCTGAGCACGACCGTCAAATTAAAAGTGTGCGGCAACGTGTTAACCCTTTCACTACGGAAGTCTCAGGCGAAAAACGCGACCATAATAGTTACCATCAACTCATGTCACATCGTCTTGCGAGAACGACTCTTGCTATTATATATTAAATCATCTAATTTATCATGCACGCGTACAATAAATATTATTTTTCCCGATTTTAGGCGTGCAATTTGCAAATATGAATGCGATCTATCGGGTGACTATACTTGCTCATAATATTTAATGGTCGAGAGACTACAGTCGCCCATAGTATACAGAAGTTGATTCGTGATCAGCGAAAGGGTTAAGTAATTGCACCTTAAGAACAATATTGCTTCTACAAAATATAATTCTTTTTTTTTTATATATTGTGACTTATTTATAAAGTGTTTGAAACTCTGAAATGTTTATCAAAAAACGTTGATTTTGATTTTATTTCTTATTTGCAATCTGTAATTCTATACAAAATTCGCTTAATACCCAAGGTAGCCGGATGCTTTTGTGTCTAACTGTATTTACGTTCGTTCACGATCAATCTGTAATTATTAATATTAATATTTATAATAATTATTATATAAGTTTATTATTAGTATTAATATCTGTAATAATTAATGTATAAGTAAAATGTACATATTCTTAAATTTGAAAAAAGTTTTTAACTTGTCGAAAAAGAAAAATTCAAAATAATTCTTAGTTTCCTGAAAACTCGAAAGAAAGATGTGCAACGATTTATAAGTAAATTAAAAATTCATTATATGAGCAACATAATAAATCTAACTCAATTTTTTCTCCCATCCAACCGTTTATTTTTAAAAATCAGAAATTTCACGATTCTAAAAATTCGTTGCTATTCGAGATTTTTGACGGTATTGTTAGACACGCTGGATTCTAAAATACACCTAAACTATTGAAGTGAAAAAAAAAAAGGAAGCTCGGTATTTATTTGTTTCGTTGGTAAGTTCTTTAGATTCGAGATTTCAGTTCTTAAAATAATAAACACGGGCCATGACAAACGCACCACCGGCTATTCTGTCACAATTACCTCGTGTAGTTTCTATTCTTCGCGCTTGTAGAACCATCGTAAATATCCGAATAATCCTGTGTATATCGAATAACAGTTGAGAAATTTCGAAATTAACGAACAACACGTAACGTTTTGTCGGTCGACGCACTAAAAATGTATTTTTTCTTGCTGTTTTGATAAAACCGGTGTACATCGTTCCAACTTCCTCGTTCCGATGCTTGTATATTATTTCAAGATTAAAGTTAATCTTATAATCTACATCCTGATCCGACACACTATTCAAGCAACCTATTCAACCGTTGAAATTTATAGGGTTCCATCTTTCACGTTTCAATATATTCCCGCTTGACGGCGCACTAGCTCGATTCTTTTGGTATATGAGACTCTTCTTGCCGTGAAATATTACTATTTTGTAGGAATTTTAACGCTAAAAATTGTGGAATGTACCAAAAATATGGTAAAAATTGTTAAATATAAAAACAATACGATAAAACTTAAAGATTCGCAAAAATAAATGCTACATTTGCTTAAGTACGATCGTAATGTAATTTTTCTAGAAAGTAGGGTAAACCGAGGCGAATCGAATCACTTTCTTTTAATAGTGAAAAAATAATAGTAAAAATTTAGCAAGTTAATTTTTTACTATAGACTCGTAATTAATACGCATTAATAATAAAAAAAATTAATAATAAAAAACATTAATAATAATAAAAATTAATAATATAAAAAATTATTAATAAAAAATATTGATAATAACAAACCAATGTGTACAATTATCTATATCACGAACACGTAACGTTGCAATAAATAAATCAGTAAATCATATATTTAAATAAAAAGGAGAGAATACTTCCCAAGTCAGAAATACCGAGTTATTTATTTATACAAATTAGTTTTTCAATTTGATTCAATGCAGAGGAAAATGTTAATTATGAATAACGTTCACAATTATTTGTTTCAGTGATGTATGACGTTCGAAAACAAAGAGCTATTATGACTCCTTTCTGCTTTGCTCAATATATTCTCCAATATAGTTCTCACGGGATCTCCCACCGAGTTCTTGGAGGCTTAACATGTCGTATCGTTTGACGGTTCTACTGTTCGTTCCTATGGATTCGTAGCAGAGTTACACCAGACGTGAAAACGGAAGATCCTCGAAGGGCGAAGCGTGGCCAAAAACGATCCCACCCTTTCCTGTCAAACATTCGACATCCACATTGGTCAGTGGTTCGAAGATATTTCATTCTGTCCGTTTGCTAAGAAGATCATACGTTGATCCTGGACTCTCACAAATTCCAAGATAAATAGAGGGACCGGAAATTTAAAACTTAAAAATTTTTAACTAAACTTTGAAATAAATTTTGATAGATTATTGTAATATTAAATTATAGATACATTTCAAATTGAAAAGAAATTGTTGTATATAATAATTTATATTTGATTTAAAGTGATTATCAGATTTGAATAATTGATTTTTAATTTTAAAAAAGGGGATACTATTTTGTTACCAATTTACACATTCGTGATAAAGTAGTTATTTCACTGTTAATAAGATTTACGTGCTTTGCGATTAGTAACATAATTGTTATCAATATTTTCAACTATGTCTGCTATGTGATACTTAAAAGAGTTGTTACAATGATTTTTGTTGGTTTTAATAGGTTTAACAATTTCATCTTTTTGAAATTTAAAATACTATTTCTGTCTTCAATTTTCCGATCTATGAACCCATCTATAAAATTTTATCGACCACTCTTATTTCTTGTCTCCTCTCGAACACGGTACCATAAAATATTTGAATTTATGATGCTAATATTGTAGCTACGTACAGAATATTCACTCAAAACGGAAGAATTTGTATCCAGTGGCTTATCAGTTTGCAGCTCCACTTTTTCACATCTACCTAATCGCTAAATACTAATTCTTGTATATAAAATCTTAGTTTTCCATAAAAATCATAAAAATATCTTAATTACCTTTTTCTTTTCCCAAACTATACACAAAAGACAATAAATCTTAATTCCCAGTCAAAACATACAAACTTCAAATCCACAAATTACTATTTATCACTTCCTGTAATAATTATTACAAAAAACAGTCCACCAACCTCCCTAAATTTTAATATTTCAAAAACTTACTAACTTCAAATCAACTTAATCTGTTACATTATTCTTTCACACTAAAACTACCGGCGATTAAAGTAGACTTATTTGTATCAGAAATTAAAACGATAAGTATTTGAAAAAGTATCTATAACAAGGGTAACAATTCTTTGTATATATTTTTTACAAAAAGGCATAGAGAATCCTCAAAAATTATCTTATAAAATTTCTATAAGAAATTATGAAAATTATGAACAAGTCAAAATGACTGGTTCGGTCCTAGTGTTAATATCGTTCTTCACAAACAAAGTCGTGAATAAGCAAAATTTTCACACGATAATTTACGCATTTTCTCTCGAGCCACCGACCTTCTTCTTACTCAAATTTTCCGTAATTTTCCTTCTCAGAAAGATACGAGGAGAACGGAGGAGACGACCGGGTCGTGGTCTGGTGTCCCGTTGCGTGTCCCGGTTCGCACGTGTTTTCTCACGGAAAAAGAATCGCGCCACGAGAGAGGAGAGATATCGCAGTGGACGAGCATGAAATAAAGAAAGGCAAGAGAGGCAAGGGATGGTAACTAGAGGGCCGCGCAGACAGGTTGTAACTCACAAATTTATTACTTTTCCCCGTGGCTTCGAGTTATTTTATGCCAAAGACAAACCGGCCGCGCGTCCAACGCGGAGCAGAGGGACGACGAAAACGAATATCTCAGCTGCTTCGTCGCGTTTTTACACCCGCGGGATATATTAGTGGATCGCTAATCCGCACGGATTTTACGGGCCGACTGTGCATGCGACCGTCGACGTTGGCGTCGACGAAGAAGACAACGTCGCCGGGATACCGCGCGCCATTCTCGACTCGAATAATCCTCATCGATTTTACCCGGGATCGAAAGAATCCGGTCAAAGTCCGGTTTCTCGGTGTTTCTACGTTCCACTCGTTATGTATGTTTTTTTTTAATGAATAATTTTAAAAAATACCAAAATTGCATTGTTTTTGTGGCAGATAACTATTAATTTTGGAAACATTTGAATTGGAGTGCTTATGTGGTGGATAATTGATAATTTTGGAAATATTGAAATTGTAGACTGGGACTGCGGATTTTTATGCAAATGCATATTTTTATAGAAGATAGATAACGAAATAGGACATGGACGTGAATTTGTTTTTTGATTAGAGGATTCCAAATATATATTTTAGTGTATTTGTTGAGGAATGGAATAAATTTGAAGTAACACTTGTGATTTATATCGTTAACTTCTGTGTTGAAACTGATAAACAAAATTGATATTTACAGAAATTAGATATTATTTGCTAAAAGATTTACTGTAAGTAGAATTATTTAAAGAAATAATGAGTAAATTTTATGTAAAATATCCTACGAATTTAAAAATTAATTTCAATTAAAAGATAGGGCTTTTATACTTATTTTGTCCATGTTTTGACGAGGAATGAATAATAATTGTATACCTAGAAAGTGTTTATATTAACTTATACTGCAAAAAAATATTAATTTTATCAAATAATCCGACTGCAAGCTATATGACAGCATTCTTCTGTTCAAGTACAATTACTAAATTAATAATCGTTTGACTTACTTACGTTATTACTAGCTTTGTTTAATTGCTCAAAGAATTCTAAAATTTTGTAAAAAATTCTAAAGAATAGTTAATAATGCAATTAATATGTTAAGTATATACACTGCCAACCGAAGATTCAGAACCATTTTTTGAATTGTATTTTATATAATAGAATTTTCTGCTAATCTTCCTATTAATTCAATATTAATAAAAGTTTTCTTTATTTTGATAAATTTTTCATCAAAATGTTTTCCAAAAAGTAACACAATTCTGTCAGATTGGTGCATATGAAATATGGTATTCTCAATTTAAATTTTTACCATACATAGTTTCTACAAAGCATTACTTATAAAGTATTGAATTAAAATAATTTCCATGCAATTTTATACATATTTCTCAACGATTAATTAATTTAATTATTTCAAATTTATAAAAATCATCAATTCCAGGATTCAACAATTTTTCAAATGCTGCTATTATAATTTCTTTATTCCGAAAAAATTTGTCACATATAAATTTTGCAGAAACAACGTTTCATATTGTTATACATATATATATATTTTTTTCTTTTTTTAATTCTTGTGTTTCTTGGAATATGTAGTGATTTCAAACATTTAGTGATAGTATAGTAAAGATTAAATCTATTTTAATAGTGCTTTTATTATAAATAAAATATCTATCATTCACTGATACAATNTTTTCAAATTTATAAAAATCATCAATTCCAGGATTCAACAATTTTTCAAATGCTGCTATTATAATTTCTTTATTCCGAAAAAATTTGTCACATATAAATTTTGCAGAAACAACGTTTCATATTGTTATACATACATATATATTTTTTTCTTTTTTTAATTCTTGTGTTTCTTGGAATATGTAGTGATTTCAAACTTTTAGTGATAGTATAGTAAAGATTAAATCTATTTTAATAGTGCTTTTATTATAAATAAAATATCTATCATTCACTGATACAAGTAGTGTTTTCTTTTTCTGATACTTTCGCTTATTTTTCAATCTCACAGCATACTGAACTCTCGATGAATATACTCCATGAAGGTTATAAAATCCGGGGATTATAATCTCCGCCGGTGCATCGTAATCTCCGATATAAAATTATCGATAGAGAGTTATTCCAGCACTGCTTTCATTACCCGGAAATTTTACTCGCGCGGCAATAAAGCTTGTTCCAATATCCGTGGCATCGATCAATTTGGCGAGAACTGACATTTGCCGCCTGTTGATTTACTATTATAGTAATATTTTCTTTCCCAACACATTCATTTAATGGTTTTAATAAGTAAGAACGTTAAACGGTATTCACGAGGCTCTATCTTGGCTAAAGAAGAATTAAATCATACTTTTTAATTTTCCTTCGTAGTATCTTTTTTTTAACTATCTGAATCGTAATTAATTTTAACTTCGTTTCAGTCGTATAATTATTTTTCGAATTAATAAATTTATTCTTCAAAGATGAATTAGATGAAAATACAAAGCGAAGTCAAATCTATTCGTAATTTAATTAAAGATTGTTGATTAGAACATTTAGGGATCACAGTTTTGTATCACTGTACATTTTTTAATTATTAATTACTGTACATTTATTAGAAATTACTATTATAACTTCACTCTGTTTTCTTTTTTTTTCTTTTTTTTAACTTGTGCTCAAATATATTTGATATTTTAATATAAAAAAAAAACTGATTCTTTTTGTCGTTCTCCGATATCTTGTTGTTAGTAAAAATACCATAGTTTATTATAATATTACTTAAAATGCAAATTTTCTGACGTTACATTTAAATATTACTGTAAGCGACATTTTATGATAACAGTGTTAGTTTATGATAACGGTAAATTTAATAAAAAATTAAAGATATTTTACGCGTAAGTAAAATAATAAACCACTTTTGAATAAACCACTTCGTCATCGTGATTCTTCTATGAGTTTCATTTTCACATGCTAATTTCGCACCATTTCATCGCTATGATTAATAACGACCAACAAAAACTACGCGCCTCAGAAATAATGCTTTTCGTTTTATGCTTCGCGAAACCTTGTCGATAATCATCAGGCAATGAAAGGGTAATGCACGAGCATAAATAAAATGGCATGTGCTGTAAAAATTATGGGTGTTTAGTGGACCATTTCGCGGTGTAACTCAGCGACGAAGAGGGTTACAAGGGGTCGCTAAAATATCCGTATCGCACAGCTGTGAGATCCTTCCAGAGTCACACGAAATTAGTCATTCTCACAAAATTCTTGTACTTAGCTTTGAACATGACTCTAGAAAACGTGTAGCATATTGAAAGTAAACGACATTTGAGTTTGAATTCTATTATATGAAACATATTTGTAAGTGTTAATAATTTCTTGGAAAAAATTATAATCAACATTTTCTCGTTTTTCTATTTTTATGTCCTGAGTTGTAATTTAAGCGTTGAAATAACACTAATAATTTCATCAATCTCATTGTTAATTACTAACAATCTAAGAAATTTTTGAATAACGTTTTTAAGCGTTTATAAATTGTTTTTCTACTTTTAAATTTTCAACATTAACCCTTTAACTGCGAACACGATTTATAAACCAGATTAATTTTACACCACTGAAGTGATATTTTATTTTAAAAGATTTTTTTTATTGTATTTATTTTATTCTTATTTTAGTGTTATTTGATATTAGCAAAAATTAACATGTTTATATACCACACTCACCTCTGGGTATAATTTTAGTATGTAGTTTATAAACCACACCCGCAGTTAAAGGGTTAAGAGACAAAAGTGAACCACGTTAAAAAGACACAAACACGTCTCCCTTAATTATAAAAATTTAAATATTCGTATATGCAAACATTTTTTAAAATTGTAACTCAAGGAGCGCAATATCATGATTTGAAATACGAAAATCTAAGATAAACAATTTTATAAATACTCCTAAACCATTAATAAACCGTAAAATATTTCACATCCGCGCAAATGTATTAAACTCGTTGTTATTAAAAATTTCATCAAGCTTCTTAGTACACGAAACGATACACCTACATTATACCAACAGCTATCAATTATGAATAATAAAATTCTTCATTCAACAGAAGCGTTTAATTATTCATCCACGTAAAACTTCACGTAAAACATCCTTCCCTAAATCAGACCCTAACAAGCAAACCAAAAACCATTTTTTCTTCACAAAATCACCCCTTGTTTCTCATCTTAAATTCGAGCAACACCTCTCGTTCCCAAGTAAAAAAAGAACAAACTAACACCGAAAAACTTCCCATTCCCATCGGTTCTCTTTAATAATAACCTCGCAAAACTCTCCGCATCATTCACACGTATCCCCGAGAAGCTGACCGCACGCATTTCCTGTCTCCTCCCCAGAACACGGTCGAGAAAAACCAAACTGTGTCACGTAGCGAGGTGTGTGGCTGTGATTTTAGAATGACGGACGAGCACAGTCGCATGGAGGATAATTACAGAAGCAGCCACCCCTCGGACGTGGAAAAACGTCGGGTGTTGAAGTACGACAATGTGGCGGGAGCACCTGTGAGCGCAGCCTGCTCACGATCTCCGGGAGAAAGTCGCAGTCTGCGGGCCGGTCTTCGCTCCTAATCTCGTAATCCTTGGCTTCCTTAGGAAGTCGTTTATTAGTCAAGCACACCGGTCCGTACACGCGTCATTGGGACAACGACCGAGACCGAGTATCTCTAACGAGCCTTAAAGTCCTGTTCCATGTTTATAAATATTCGTAAACGCTCATCGATCGATGATATTTTTGGTCCGCGATTTGTCTGGAAATTTCTGCTATTTGGAGGATACTCAAGGGATGCATGGCTAGAGAGATGTACTGGGTTGAATCATAATTAGACTGCGGACGTTTATGTAACTGCATGCTTTTATAGAAAATAGATAGAAAAGTGGAGAGAAATTCTGGGAATATATTTATTATTTTTTGTATCTTGCAGAATGCATATTTTTGCATCTTACGTATATATTTCTAGTATATTTAACACTATATAACATAAAACGACAGGCTTGTCATTTCTCGTATAAATTCTATAAATTTACAACGATTCAATTTGGGGAATTTTTCGCGATTTTCTGGAGAAAATATAAGTAAAGTTTGTTTTTACATTTGATATTTTTTAGAATACCTATTATTTTTATTTCTTTGGGTACAAATAGATTTACTTTAATCGTTGGTAGGTTTAGTGTTAAGAAATATGTTCCTGTTTCTTTTTTAACGTTTTAACATCATATCAACTGCATGTAATAGTTACTAGCGACGATGCTATGAGTTAAAAAAAGAATTAGATTCTGTCAAAGGAAAGCTACCAAAGAGGTCAAATAACCGGTTCATAATTTCTTACCCAAATTTTATAAATTATTAACCTTGCACTTTTGAGTATTTTCTATGATTTTCTGTAAAATATATGATTAAAGATTTTTTTCTGGCGCATTATGTATTTTTCCAAGTATCTATTATGCTAATTTCTTTAATACAAATAGCTATAATTTAATCGTCGGTAAGTTTAGTATTAAAAAGGAGAATAAGGTTGACCGAGACTAATCGGATGAATTATGCTAATTTCTTTAATACAAATAGCTATAATTTAATCGTCGGTAAGTTTAGTATTAAAAAGGAGAATAAGGTAGACCGAGACTAATCGGATGGTTTTTTTTTTAGAATAAGAAAATAATAGTGGAAACTTATAAAGTTAACTTTTTTAATTTGAACATTAATAATAAAAAATTTTTTGAATCTTAAAAATCTTTCTTTCGACAGAATTCTTATTTTGATCCGATTCGCCTCGGTCTACCCTACCTTTGGAATTTCTTGTGGATCATTGAGATTTTCGTGCAAGGTTTCTTTAACTTGAAAATTGGAACAGAACTCGATGTACTTAGGACAGTTTAGAAGAACGAGCTCCACAGTTATTTGACAGTTGCATAGGTTACAAATAGGCGGATCAAGTTTAGAATGTAGGTGTGGACGTGTGAGTTATGTTTGGTCTATTTTGAATTTGCTTAATACTGTTTGTTGTTTACGGTCAAGGTTTGCGGTAATTCTATTTATTCGTTATTAATAGCTTTCTTACGTTTTTTATTTTATTTTTCTAAATGACGTACATTCGTACAATTACACGCAGACTGTCATCATTATTAACAACATATAGCATTCGTGCATATTTCCTTACATTTCTTTCATATTTGTTGCTTATCGTAACATATTTTGCTCGCATAAATATATGCAGTCTAATCGTAACTAATGTTTTTTCTGCGTACAGTTTTCATACAACATCGCCACTTGTATAATGCATCAGTCTATCCGTGTACTAATTTGTCACTTATATAAGAACACCGTTAGTCATATGTTTAATGCATTATTAAGTATTTCTGCGATCTTAAGTTACCAGTGTTAATGAAAATGAGTGTTTCGAAAGATCCTCCGAGAAAAGATGTTTTTTTTATTTTTTGATCGCAGCAAGGAACAATATTTGCAGTGTATATAATAATGAAACTGTAAATGTTATAAAATATCAGTGTTGGTTCAAGAAACTTAGGAACAGAAATTTTTAATGACTAACTCTACTTTGACGTGTATCAGATTTAAAAGCTATCTATATGGATTGTTATATTTGCGTATACATATTTTGCGCCTAATATCTCAGAACGATTGAAAATTAATATCTTTTATTAATTTTATTAGGTATGTGGCTCTAGAAAAAGTAATAATCTTTTATCTGAATTTCTCTAAACATTTGGTACAAACGCTCTACCAATTTATTGTAATATCTATTACTAAGTATTTAATTCTTATAGTGAGTNTAAAAAGGAGAATAAGGTAGACCGAGACTAATCGGATGGTTTTTTTTTGAGAATAAGAAAATAATAGTGGAGAGTTATAAAGTTAACTTTTTTAATTTGAACATTAATAATAAAAAATGTTTTTNTTATTAACCTTGCACTTTTGAGTATTTTCTATGATTTTCTGTAAAATATATGATTAAAGATTTTTTTCTGGCGCATTATGTATTTTTCCAAGTATCTATTATGCTAATTTCTTTAATACAAATAGCTATAATTTAATCGTCGGTAAGTTTAGTATTAAAAAGGAGAATAAGGTTGACCGAGACTAATCGGATGAATTATGCTAATTTCTTTAATACAAATAGCTATAATTTAATCGTCGGTAAGTTTAGTATTAAAAAGGAGAATAAGGTAGACCGAGACTAATCGGATGGTTTTTTTTTTAGAATAAGAAAATAATAGTGGAAACTTATAAAGTTAACTTTTTTAATTTGAACATTAATAATAAAAAATTTTTTGAATCTTAAAAATCTTTCTTTCGACAGAATTCTTATTTTGATCCGATTCGCCTCGGTCTACCCTACCTTTGGAATTTCTTGTGGATCATTGAGATTTTCGTGCAAGGTTTCTTTAACTTGAAAATTGGAACAGAACTCGATGTACTTAGGACAGTTTAGAAGAACGAGCTCCACAGTTATTTGACAGTTGCATAGGTTACAAATAGGCGGATCAAGTTTAGAATGTAGGTGTGGACGTGTGAGTTATGTTTGGTCTATTTTGAATTTGCTTAATACTGTTTGTTGTTTACGGTCAAGGTTTGCGGTAATTCTATTTATTCGTTATTAATAGCTTTCTTACGTTTTTTATTTTATTTTTCTAAATGACGTACATTCGTACAATTACACGCAGACTGTCATCATTATTAACAACATATAGCATTCGTGCATATTTCCTTACATTTCTTTCATATTTGTTGCTTATCGTAACATATTTTGCTCGCATAAATATATGCAGTCTAATCGTAACTAATGTTTTTTCTGCGTACAGTTTTCATACAATATCGCCACTTGTATAATGCATCAGTCTATCCGTGTACTAATTTGTCACTTATATAAGAACACCGTTAGTCATATGTTTAATGCATTATTAAGTATTTCTGCGATCTTAAGTTACCAGTGTTAATGAAAATGAGTGTTTCGAAAGATCCTCCGAGAAAAGATGTTTTTTTTATTTTTTGATCGCAGCAAGGAACAATATTTGCAGTGTATATAATAATGAAACTGTAAATGTTATAAAATATCAGTGTTGGTTCAAGAAACTTAGGAACAGAAATTTTTAATGACTAACTCTACTTTCACGTGTATCAGATTTAAAAGCTATCTATATGGATTGTTATATTTGCGTATACATATTTTGCGCCTAATATCTCAGAACGATTGAAAATTAATATCTTTTATTAATTTTATTAGGTATGTGGCTCTAGAAAAAGTAATAATCTTTTATCTGAATTTCTCTAAACATTTGGTACAAACGCTCTACCAATTTATTGTAATATCTATTACTAAGTATTTAATTCTTATAGTGAGTTCTTTTAACTGCTATTGAGTACATGAATAACAGAAACATTTTCCAAATCAAAGCATAATAATTTTTACGAAAGTGATATTGAAAAGCTGGTCAATTAATGAAAGTACTGTATTTAATGCAAGACGCTACGAGTCGGAATAAATAAATATTTTTCTTTTATTAACACGTTGACCGCCACGCTAAAATCATTTATTTTGCTCAGGACGCCATGACTGAGGATGCCACACCGATAGATAGAAGATTCGATAAAAATTAATCTCTCATTTTTCATTTTCTAATAAAAATTTTTAATCGTTGAATAGTGCATACTTTATTTCAAAGTATTCTCTAATAGCGATGATGTTAAAAATTCATTAACTATCAATCTTCATTTAAGTTTTACAATTATAAACATTTGAAGCGCTCTGGTCACCGATGACCACCGTGGCGCTATAGAAGAAACATTCTCCGGTCACATATGGCCACTGTAGCGGTCAACGTGTTAAAAATGTCTTGTGGAACTTATACAAGAAACGACATTGTGACTCAACCCTTTACAATTTGTCGGCGTGTTTGTGTAAAATGGTCTGAGATAAAATAGCAGTTACCTTTTCCATTTTTTATTGCATTTCTTTTTTTCCTATGGGGATTAAGTTTGTGCATATTGTGATTTTCTAGTTGCCTCGTTTATTTTTTAGAAGCAACAATAAATATGTTAAGTATTTTTAATATCAGTATATTTATTTTAAACTGCAATTTGTTAAACGTTTTATTTACTTTTTAGGAAAAACAATATTAAATCTTTGATTCTTTAGTATTAGTATTTTTATATTGATATTAACGATTTTGATGGATACATAATAAAATGAACTAATGTTATTACAAAAAAAGTACAGTTCAATGTACGCGTAAAGTGGTGCAATTAATTCCCGTAAATCTAGTGTTAACAGAATTTAGGGATAAAATTTCCAAAATTATAATCAACCAATACTTTTTACAGTAATTATAGGTAATTAAAGAAATAAAGGTTCAGCGTTAAATTCGATAAATCCTACATTTAACAGAATTCTATTTACATAAATGAAATTCGTATGAGCATAATTCTACTGTTCATAAAATCGAATTAAATGCAGACACATTCCTCTTAAATAAACTTATAAAACGCTTCCAAAGTACAACTGATTACAA
This sequence comes from Ctenoplectra terminalis, assembly GCA_019453375.1. Lineage (NCBI taxonomy): Eukaryota > Metazoa > Arthropoda > Insecta > Hymenoptera > Apidae > Ctenoplectra > Ctenoplectra terminalis. The sequence continues at coordinate 17,969 of SMSQ01020014.1, read as the reverse complement.
TAAAATTTTATTTTATACCGTTGCGAGAATTGTGTGAACACCGAGCACAACATCAAGATTTATCCGAAAGCTTTCATCGAGTTTAGTAAATATTTTCCTTACAGTTGTACTTATAAACAGCGTCTATAAATGATAAATTGTGTGAAGTACATATAATTCACTTCGAAAAAATAAATAAATATAAATAAATGTGAATTGTATTTATTTCTCACAATTGATCACTTATGGACGCTATTATATTATATTTGTTGTAAATATAAGATAAATTGCAGAGTGATGGTCCACTTTCCTTAAAAGAATCTATATACGATAAATTTAATCAACATCTAAACTAAAAAAATATGGTTTTTTACAGAAAATACACGCGGATTTATAATACAAGTACTAATATTTATAATCTTCAATATACAACTAAAAAATAGCTAAAAATCGGAATATTTTACAATTAACGCGAGATCGAATCATCTTATCTGCAAGGCAATTTCATGCGTATTTATTTATTTTTTCGAGGCAAATCATATTTATTTCCCACAATTGATCTCTTATAGACACTATTTATAAATATAATTATAAGGAAAATATTGACTGGCATTATATTTATTATATAATACTATACAATATTATATAACATATATATAATTGTATTTTGTAGCATTAATATTATAAAAATATTATAAAATCAAATGAAAGTTCTATTTTACTCTATTTTAGATGAAAGTTATATTTATTTATTATATATAAATAAATTCCTCATTATATTTATTATATAGTATTATATAATAAGGTAACTATATGACGAACTTTCATCTAAAATAGAGTAAAATAGAACTTTCATTTGTTTTTATAATATTAGTTATAACACTATACAATAAACATAATAATGTAACCATATGACGAATTTTCATCCAAAATACAATAAAATATATCTTTCATTCGTTTTTATAATATGAACTATTAATGCTACAAAATACAATGCCATTAAAAAAAAATCAGTATCTTAGTTCCTTCTCAAATTAGAAAAAAATATTATCATTCGAAAGATAATTTGTAACTCGTTCAAAGAAATTCCTAGAAGAAAAGCATTGCAGATGTACAAATATTAAGGAAAATGGCAGGTTTGATTATCCTGACATGGACACGTCGGAAAAGGAGCGTTTCCGTGGATAGGGTTCGGTAGCGCTTGTCAAGCAATTTGTTTAGTTTCAACTTGACACAAGGGTGAGAGCACATGGAACCGATAAGTAATCTGAGAGGCAGTGTATCTTTCGAATTTAACGCGCGTGTCACAAGCGTTTCGGAAAAGTCTACGGATAGAATGTCTTTGGAAGACCTTTCAGACAGCCTGGCGCTACCGAGGAAAACACCCTATGGCCATCGAGAAAATTAATTGGAACGTAATCTCCTCGTTTCCTTTCTGCGTGACCCTTTATACGGTGCTTCTCGTTTTTCTAAATAAGTAATTACATAAGATAGAAGTCAAATCGAAGCACACATAATTGGAAAATAATTTTTTTGTTCTTATAAAATGGTATGAAATCGCTCCAGAATGATTGAGCTTCAAAATTTGGTATTTGATCGAGACAAAATTGTGAAAAATAAGATCTTACAATTTTGAAGGTATGATTAACACTTTGACGTTCGCTGTCACGTATGTATGATTTTTATAACCAGTAGTTATTGGTCGGTATCACGTAGACGTGACTTCGTGCTGCCAATTACTATATTATTAATCGGTATTATGTAAATTATTTGAGAATTACAAATTTGATATTCACCTATTAACACTCTATAGCCCGAATTTTGTCTGCTTTTGGAGAAAAAATTACGATCGATTACAGTTTTTCACTTTGATTTGAAAATGTTTTAACTAATAATTACTGTAGATGGATCGTGGTGTCGCTACAGTAATACAGTAATTAAATTTAACAGTGCAGTCATAACTAAGGAAAATTAATTTTTTAAAATATAGATACATCAGTTTGTTACTTTTAAGTCACACGGTCCCATACAGGGTTAATGAAACCATTATGGACGTATACATCAAAATCCAATATCAAGAAAATAGAAACTGAGCAAGCAAAGATCCTAAGACTAATCAGAAAAGCTTCTTGGTGTGTCAGAAATTGTGATATCAGAAGATAATTAAATAACACTGTCGCTAATGAAGTTAAAAAATACAGCCTAAATCACAAGAAAAGGCTAAAAAACCATACAAATACAACGGTAACAGACTGCTACAAGCCCATCAACCGCAGACTTAAGAGAAAACAACCAATAAACCTGCTTACAACCACTCTGATCCAATTAACATCAATGATAAAATAAACAGAATGCTAAAATGCAATTGTACCAAAGATTTTTATATGTTATATTACATTTTTATATTGTACTTTTAGATTTTACATTATAAAACTGTTCCTATGACGTTGTTATATTATGAAGGTGTGCGATGTGCGAGTAAATAATATGTTATGGATGCGAATAGAATAGAATTAATGCAGCGTAATGTACAATTAGTTTCTAATCTCGAGTTGGAAAAATGTAACTAAGACTCGAGATAATAAAAAGAAACCTTTTAATGAATTTTAATTGTTTTCGAGTTCCTCTCTTTCACCTCTTAACATTTTTCAATTGTTTCACTTCATTTGTTAGGTTGAATAATATTTAACTGTCTTTGTGTCGCGATACGTACTTTGAATCAGTCAGTTTTCATCTCGCAGCACCGAATCTCGAATATAAAAAAGAAAATATTAGAGTTATATTATGACGTTTAACACTAGAACTACCGACGATTAAAGTAGAGTTATTTGTACGAAAGAAATCAAAACGATAGGTATTTCGAAAAATACCTGTAATAAGGGTAACAACTCTTTGTGCATATTTTTTACAAAAAATTGCGGAAAATCCTCAAAAATTCATTATTGTAAATTTCTAAAATTTCTGTAAGAAATTATGAACAAGTCATTTTGACTTGTTCGGTAGTCCTAGTGTTAAATCATGATAGCTTCGATACTTTTCTTTCGATAAGTATATTATAATTACACTACGAACATTACGCGAAAAGCACCGGCGGCAGGCGAGAATCCTAGCACGAAATGTGCAGACGTCGAAATGTTAATATAATATTAACATCGTTCACTGAATTTTTTGCTACTTTATTAAGATACAAAGAAATCAACACGTTAAAAATCACTTTTCTAGTATCCATCCCTTAAACGACGCATAGAACACTTTTGTCTCGAAAAAACCTCATATTTCCGGAAAATTAATTTCACGAGTTACACGAAAGTTCGTTCACAAATGTGGATTATAAAGTTTTAGAGTAATCGCTCCCCTAGGATGTATAATATAAGCCACTCATCAGCATAATATCACTATAATGACACATTAAAATTTAACCAACTCTAATCCTTCGGTCTCCTAATAAAAAACTACTTCTGCTCAAAAAATCACCTTTTCGTTGATTATATCACAATCCTAATCCCACATTCTGTAATTATTTAACCCTCTATAGCCCGAATTTTGTCTGCTTATTGCAGTAAAATTACGATCGATTACAATTTACCACTTTGATTTGAAAATGTTTTAACTAATAACTACCGTAGATGGATCGTGGTATCGCTACAGTAATACAGTAATCAAATTTAATAGTGCAGCGATAAATAAACAAAGTTAATTTTTTAAAATATAGATACATCAGTTTCTAACTTTTAAGTCATACGGTCTCATAGAGGGTTAACTTGGCTGTGCATCCTCAGGATTCTACAACAAAACAACAACAACGCTCGTATATGCACTTTGTAGGGGATAGAATTAACTTCGTAGAAAGACCTGCTATATTTTGAGGTGCTTCTAGAATTACACCCTTAAAGACCACAAGTTTTGCGACGGTCTCATGGTTTCAGGGTGCCCGGTTCTCACACATCGGCACGCACAGAAATTTTCTCGGCGAAACGACCCTCAACACCGAACCAGCCCACTTCAATCGAAACCCACTGAGTACACAAACCTTGTTTCTGAGGTAGGCGGCTTCCTATTGTACCATCGCGCCAGCTGAGATAATGGGAAGGAAATCAGTTCATTTCTATGTTGATCCCACGGGCTTGGTTCCTGTCGCGCTTAGAAGAGCGCCACGATTGCCTCGGTGATCGAGAAAATCGAGCCAGAAAATCGGCTTGATAGCTTGGCTCATCGACCGACTTAACTGTCTCTGGCGAGTCTATAATGTTTCTACTCAAGATGATGCTCCTCTATAAAATTGACGATTTATCGAGACACCCAGTTCTCTTGGAAAACTGATTGATCGTTCATCTTTTGGCGAGAACAATGTTTTAACTGTTGAACCAGCATAGATTTATTGATAAATAAATTTGAAAGTAGTTGAGTGTTAATAGGCGAAGAGACAATTGGACGTCAACGGATATTTTTGATGACTATAAGTGAAATATTTTAGACCTCGTAGCATATTTTTATAAACTAATTATTTTGATATGTTTCTGTTCGGCGTTCTGTGATTATTTTTCTATTATATAATAAAAATGTTACTACAGAAATACTTAGAATGCTTCTTAGAGTATTAATTCACTTTCAAAGGTATTTTACTATATCTTCTTGTTTTTTTGCATATTTTATGGTTGTAATCAACTTGTTTTGAAACAAAGCGAAATGATAATTTAGTTCTTGACATGTTAGTGGAACATTTTTTAAGAACAGAGAGAGTATAATTATAAGTTAACTATTAAAGAAATGAAAATTTTCCTGTTAAAATCCAGGAGAAATTATAATTTGTTAATATATAGCGAATAAATTAGTTTACTTACACGCTTGAATAATCACATAAAAAGGACTTTATTTAACCCTGTTACTTTCATTAGTACGAATTCCTTCAAATACCGAAAACAATATAAATCCTAAATTATCTCTCATTTTAATTGGAATTTTAATTACCTGATCATCGTACTTAAACTTGTCAATATTATTATACCCTGATCTATCGTCCGATGAATTATTAATTGATTCTAAACCACGTATTCAAACAAATGAAACTTTAAAATAAAAATACGATAATCTTCTCTTAAAATACTACCAATTAAAAAACGCAAGCATTTGCAATGACAAATATAATAATACAGTAAATAATATCTGTTACTCTCTAACTATTAATATTTCTGACGATAAAGCGGTATCACCGTTAATCAGTATTATTTACAATTACTCAGCGCATGTTATAATCCATAGGGTACAAAATCGAAGCCGAAGGGACTTTGATACGTCTTATTTGGGTGGCACAGTGATCTGAAAGATTGCACGTCTAAATGCCAATGAGTTTGCGGCCAGAAGAGTTTTACCGTGGCTTCCCTAGGGAGACGTAGCGGCTAGCCGAGCAATTTGTCAACACCATTAGACGAAGGCAACAAGGGTTGACTTTGGCGCATCTGCCAGCGGACCCGATCTCGCACAGGCAGCGCCATAATAAAGGGGTAGTTAATGACTACAGGGGGTTTCGATCGAAAATCCGGTACAGACCGTATGCCAGCCTGTTGACAAAATATTGGGATATTGGCACTGACCGAAAGGGATAGATTTTTCAAAAGAATTCTTTTTCCATCGATTATCCACGAAGAAATTGAATTTCGAAATTGGACGTTGAACGTATGGACTGTTATTGATCCAATTTCCGGTGATTGACATGTTTTGCATTGATGTGCTATTAATAAGAACTACGGTGAAAGTGAAACTCAAATGCGGTTTTAATTTTGGGGTAGAAGTATTAATGAATAATTCGAATGAGCGATGAGGGTATATTTATTCGGAGCTTGAAAGAGGAAAATAATATCGAGAAGAAGAAAATAAAATGATTATAAATATTAAAATAGATTATTCGATGAATTATTTGCAAAATGGAAAAAAAGGTCATGTTTGTATTAAATATTTAACTTGATATTATAGCCACTTAATTAAAAATAGCATTTTGAAGAATCCTGTAGCATAGGTGTCTTTCGGTCCGGTTGGTTCATAATTATTTGTCACGTGTGAACATGAAAAATGAATTTTGAAATTGTTGACAAATTGTTGACATAAAAAGAAGTACAGGTGGTTCTCTTACAATACGGCATCCTATAACATTGTTTCGCTCTAACATGGTAAGAAAATTGCGAAAACCTTTGTACAACACTACACTCCTATAGCACTGGTAAACATGATTTTTGTTTAACATATTTAGAAACTAAATTATCTTAAAATAATGTGACCTTATAAGAGCCAGCAAACAAACCAAAATTACAGATTTTTTAAAGAGGATAGAAGCTGCAAAAAATGTAAACGAAGAAGAAGGTTCAGAAGGTGAAGGTAATATCGGTGATATCGTTGAATTAAATTAAGGTTACATTAAATGAAAATAATATTTTTTGTTTTTTTTTTTTCGTTTTGCGTTATACATACATTTATATTTTTAATAAAAATTAAGTTGCTTATGTGGAATTTAAAAAAATATTTGTTTTTAATAAGTTTTCGAAACGTAACCCCCCTTTTTGTACTGGCTCTGTCTCATATAACACGGTTTCATTCAACACGGCATTTTCTAGGAACCTATCTACCGTGTTACAGGAGAGTTATCTGTATTTTGATTAAACAAGTATAATACATTATTAAACATACAGTTTAACGATTATTTCATAACTGATACTATTTACTTTTTGAAAACTGCACGCAAAATATCTCCTGATTGAAGAAACAGTGTTAAAAAAAACTCGTCAACCTTCTCAAAAGTTGCAACCATTTATCCAGAGCACCAAGAATACAATTTTCAACGTATTATTCAATTCTATTACCATTAACAAATATCTAACACAAGCTAAAAACGAAACAAACTTTACCAAAGTAGCCTCCGATCTTGGACCAAACAATCGCGCTAATCAAACTTAGTCAAGCTAATTAAACGATTCTAGCAAAACAGCTTGGTTCATCCAAATCCAAAATCCCTTAACCAGTCAACCGTCTGGCGTTTCGAATTTTCTCTGAATCAATCGAATGGATCGTTCGATCAAGGATGTATTACGCGAAACGGTGGAAAGAGCGCGATTTCGCAGAGTGGAACCGAGTACCTGCGGTTTGGAAGTGGGAACTACCGGCTTCAGGAGTGAAACTGAAACGGGGATAGGTGAAATGCCATTGGAATAAGATCGGGTTTAGCCGCAGTGTCGGGTTCGAGCCCCGGATAAGTCTGCCTTATCCCGATAAGCCGGTGAGTTAATGAATCACAAAACAGGTGGTGGCGCCACTGAGAGATCGTCTTCGTTCACGACTCGCTACGTGTAGCTCAATTCTTCCACAAGGCAAGGAACAATGGCATTTTTTCATTAACCCGAAACGAATGGAACCACTGGTACGCTGGAATTCGGCTTTCGATGTTTGTTCACGCGGCCGTGGTCTTGTCTCTTTATCTCGGCCTCGGAAACATCGCCCGCCCCGTGTCGCGCGAGTTTAGCTTTTCGATGAAAAATTAGGCCGCCGAGTTTGGAATACCCTAACGTTCTCTCGATCTAAAGACGGAGATCAGTGTCGAAGAAAACTTCGCGTTTGAATTTAATTGTCAGTTTAGTTATTACGAAGAACACAATTTTCGTGTTTGAACTTAATTGTCAGTTTGATTATTATAAAAAACACAATTTTCAGATTTGGACTCAATTGTCAATTTAGTTATTATGAAGAACACAATTTTGGTATTTGAACTTAATTGTCAGTATGGTTATTATGAGGAACATTATTTTCAAATTTGGTCTTAATTGTCAGTTTAGTTATTATGAAGAACACAATTTTCAGATTTGAACTTAATTGTCAGTTTAGTTATTATGAAGAACATTATTTTCAAATTTGGTCTTAATTGTCAGTTTGATTATTATGAGAAACACAATTTTCAGATTTGAACTTAATTGTCAGTTTGGTTATTATGCGAAACACAATTTTATTTGAAAGTATTATATTTTTGGGTATTATATTCTATTTGAAAATACTGTATTTTTGGATACAGATTATGAAAGAGAAATTTTTATACGACAATATTATATTGTTAGGGTCTAGTTAATGGAAAAGGAAATTTGATATTGCAATAGGAGAGTACTATGACGTTTGATGTGTAGAATGTTAGAATGTCCTAAAAAGTACAATTTGTTGCGATGAAATGAACAATGGAAATACAAATGGTTGGAAAATATACAATTGTAATAAGCATGGAAAAACCTTTCAAACGATTATACTTTATTTGGGTAGGCAGTTTAAAGGTAAGTGGAAATACAGTGATCAGATTTGTATAATATTTTATAAGTCATTTTAATAATATAATGTTATTTCTTAAATTATACACCATTCGTAGATTTTTTTTACTTTTGTTTTTATAGAGACGAATATTTAAAAATGTATTCAGATAATGAATATAAACGTGATTATTAGAATTATCAGCAACTGAAATATAACGAAAAATATTGCAGTATTAACGTAAAATGAATAAAAATGATAATTGTCTGAGAGTAAGTTACCTTTTACCTGTGTTATAAATCGTATATATACGTTTGACATTAAGAAAAGAAGCTAAGATAGTACTCATGTAATCACTGTAATGACATTCAGTAATCGTAATTCAAAATTTCTTATCTCTGAATAGCGTGTACTTACACATGTAACAACGTTTATCTAGATATTATAAGTATTCAATGATATCCTTGAAATGTAAATGTATAACACAACAATCTGTGTATCCGAACAAGTAGTTTTATTCTGTTTTGAATGGTATTCATTCCCGTGATTGCACTAACACAGAAATGAGTCCGAAATTTTATTCGTCACGTCATATCAGAGCTGAAATAACACGATGGGCGCGGTGCTTATCGAAGATATTCGTACTAATATTTTATCTGTGCTCGGCTGACACTTGACAAAAATCAACGTAAAATGTTGTTTTATCATTCAACAATTTTCACCTAGAATGCAACAAATATGTCACATACTATTCATATAGTGTTTCATTTCTATCGTAGAAACGAAATTTAGCTAGCAGGTAGCCGTATTTTGAAACCAAAAAATTTACTACATATCAAGCGTCATTTGTGTGAAAATTGGAAATTCATCATCGATTAAAATAAATATTGAAAACACGGTAAAAAGTTCATAGAGTTGACATTTAATCGAACCGTTCTTTGTATCAAATTTTGTTCGTATAAGATTCTCTTTGTTTAACTTATGCTAAAACTACCGACGATTAAAATACACCTACTTCTACCAAAGAAATAAAAATAGTAAATATTTAAATAAATACACAATGCAAAAGAAACATACCTTTATCCATATTTTAAAGTTTGTAAAATATCCTCAAAAATGCGTCATAGTGAATTTATAGAATTTCTTCTTTCGATTACGAACCGATTATTTTAGTTCCGCGGTTAAAAAGAAGTTCTTGTATGTTTCCGTGTATTTGCTCGAAAGTGAACTGAACAGAAATGAGCAAAACACAGAACAAAGCAGCGTAACCGTATTACTCTTATTTCACATATGTCGTACGTGCAAATTTCCAGCGTCATGAGATACGAGATTTTCTGAAATGATGCGCGATAACGGGAACGACGCAGTGCACGATTTAAAAACAGGAAGGCGACGAATATTTGTCGCGTTCGAATGGACAGAATATCGATAATATCGCAAATAACAAAATCACACGAATTGACAAGCTCGCTACAAGCGATTATTGCCGATATACGGCACGACGAAGGAGAAAGTAATCGGTATCGGTGCTCGATCGGAACATACAAAGGAAGGCAATTATACATACTTCTGACATACTCCTCTAAATACGAAATATATCTTTGACATGGCACTCAAATTTAATCCATACGGATGAATTTAAACATTTTTCATTGATTTATGCGTCTCGACTGTAGATATGACCTAGTATTGCATAAAATTCGGCATCAAAGTGTACAAAAACAATACGTTTACAAGTGATGAATTATATTTAAAATATTTCTTCGAGATGTTCAACTAGAATGATTTCAATTTGATCGATATAGCTGTTATTTATTTTGGTGAAATGCTTAATTGTGTTGTGTCTTAAAAACATTTGCAGAGATGAGTATGAATAATTTGATAATAATGGAGATCAGGTATAACGATCGAATAAATTTTTTACCGACGGTTAGAGATTGAGGTTTCCACGAATTGACAAGTATAGTTCAACTGACGTTGCATACTACAAGTATTCTCTTGTATACTAGCTTATCTGACAGACAATATTTGAGATGTAGATTTGATTTGAAAATAAAGATTTGATATAAATAGTGGATATAGTTGTTGAATATTTTATTCACCCGCAGGTATTCTTAATTGGAATAAAAAAATAGAGAACTGGAAGATATACCGTGCAAAATGAATGAATGAATTAAAATAATGTAGTTTTATCGTATTTAAATGATAAAAGCAAACTTTCAAACGTAACTTAAATATTTTATTTTTAACTATGTAGAAACATGATAAAGATATTATAATTTCATAGCAACGGGTTGCTCCTCTTTTATATTCAAATATCCGGTAACAATTAAAACGCCTAAAAATTATTTCAAATTCAGTGAAATAGTTCTATTTCCAAAAGCAACAGTATTAAATTTTAAGTTCATACCTAAATGAAACTTCGCTGCCAAAAAGTTCCGAACAATAGCTTTATCGCGATAATACTTACTTGCGAAATGTTTTGAAATGTTCGGCATTTCAAAGAAAGAAGTAATTTTCTTGGAAACATTTTTTGCAGAGCAACTGCAAGTCACGAAACACTCAAATAGAACTACAAGTAATATTGGAATACTCTAATACATTATCGCAATATCTCTTGCAGCAATAACAATTATAGAACAGCACAGTATCCATCAAACAATAAATAAAATCTCTTAAGATCTAGCTTCGTCTCAGTTACAAGATACAGCTTAATTACTCTTCCTCCGATAAGTTATCACACTATTTCCTTCCATTTGCATCATCTTTTAATTCCACGTAACGCAAAATCCATTTAATCGTTCCATCTTAGAAATAAGAATCATACTTGGACTATGTAAAGATCTACGCCTTAGTACGTCACATTTCCCTCGTTTAAAAATTTCCTTCTCCTAATCTCTAAATTCCCTTCGAACTCGTCGTTCGATGCAAGAAAAAGCGGACCAAATGGTCCTCGATATTGTGACCGACTCACCACGTTTCAGCTTCTCCAGCGGCTCGTGCAACTGATGATTAGAATTGTGCAGCATGGACGCGTCATGGTGCGAGTTTCCATGAAGATCATGATGGTGCATCGCTCCCTGAAGATGATCACCGTGGAGTCCGGCCATAGACGCTGCGGCGGCAGAGTGCTGATGATGTTGGACCGACAGACCGGTAGTCGATCCCGTGACGAGATCCTGAAGACAGAGATCCGTGTTCCCGCCGCCGCCTCCACCCCCGGCTAGCTCGAGGCTCCCCCCGCCCCCGCTGCCCCGCTCCATACTGTAGAAGGTTAACGTCGTGTTGACTGATCTGTACAACGTAACGCAAGATCAATCGAGCCCTGGCGAGGCCGATTATCACGCGAAATCACGTCGAACGGGACGTCGTTTTCGGTTTGCTTTCAGGAACGCATCCGCCTCGAACGCGAAATTGGTTCTCCTCGTTCGATGTTTCTATTGGCGACGGCCGTCGGCTGGAGGCATCCGTTTGCACCAACGATTCCTCCCTTTGCGTCAGAGCTCTAACGAACGTCGAATTCGTCGATTAGAAGTTTTTGTTAACGATATGAGCGATTGTGCTTGCACGCGGAATGTTAGTTGTCCTCTTATGGCAGGTTTCGTCATAGGTTTAGTTGAAGAGCTCGTCAAAGGCCGAACGTTCAACGCGTCCCGTCGCTACGCGTTACTTTGAACTCGACGAGGGATTTCCTATAATTTTGTGGAAGGTAGGATCGCTTCGAACGAAGAACTAGCCGAAGAAGATTGTTTTTATAGGTTGTAGCTAACGAAAAGAGCGATTGGTTCCAGAAATTGAGTCTGCCTGCACTGTTGAAGGATCCGATTAACACACGTGCTCTAGCACTTAGGTACAAGCGACTGATAAATCAGATAACTACGGATCGACGACGACGAACGACGAACGACGAACGACGCGTTACGTAAAGATCAAGAGACACGGTGAGAATAGTGGGAGATCTAGAATCGGTCGCGGCTAAAAGTAGGTTAAATAGCTCGCACTATGATCGTTACAATCGCACACACTGTGATTCTTGTTTACTCCTTTTACAGGTCTTCAAATCCTTTTCGTACGATGACCGCGCATAACCGTATCGTGTACAGCACTTACACACGTCAACCGATCAAATCCTCGTGTACTTGCCAGCCGAACGATCCCGAATTTACAGCGACGTGGATGATCGTTGATCTTCGAACGTCTTAAGCTTGCCAATTGTTAGCTGAATCTCAAATCGTAACAGAAACCCAATTTGACAGGTACTAAAATTGCAGTCCGTTGTTTCGTTTATCTTTTACTCGACACAGCAGTTACGTCCACGTTTCGAACCTTGGGTACCCGTGATCCGCGCGAAACTGAGTACTCACGACAAATACCGTCACTGCACTGTTTTTAGCCGCGTGTTCGATCCGATCACATAGAACTTGCGTGTTGTGTATATATCCAGGCTTGGAAAGATCACTACCGAGTTCGCAACACGGGGAACGCCAGACAGCAACACCTCCGACACGTATCGTAGTACTGATCACTGGATTCGCGATTGCTCACGTGCCACCGGGATGACGCCAAAGATTTCAATCCACGCGGTTCATCAGCTCAAGGCGAAGTTGTTTTAGCTGCTCGACGAAAAGTCAGCGCGAGGGCCGCGCCGCGACATCACGATGATCGGCGACCAGAACGTCGAAGTTGGACGTGGCGGGACGTCGCCAGCTACGCTGTCGTCTTGCTGGCTCGTCTCTTCTCACCTTAACAGGCACGCGTTAAGGAACAACAGACAGACAATGTGTGTGTGTGTGAGAGAGGGATAGACAAGAGGAAGCGTAAGAAAGCGCGAGTGGTGCTGCAGGTCGCGGTAGTATAGCCAGTTTTCGTAGTAGATGGAACGTGTAGTGGCCGCGCGTCAGTAGTAGGTGGGTCCGCCAGGCTTAGCCAGTTGAGCCTTTCGGACTGCCTGCCGGCTTAAGTCTCTAAGTCGGTAAGCCGAGCGGATCTAGTGGTCTTGGCTGGTGCACTGGCTGCCTGCTAGCCTGCCTGCCTGCCTGCCTTCCTTGCTTGCCGGGCGGCTTGCCTGACTGTCTGACTGCGCCTCGCCCTGGCTCGCTTGCTCTTACTCCCCTCCATCCGTTCCTTCTCTTTTCAGATCTCCCACTCTGCTTTTGTTATCACCCTCGACGTCCATCTCTCTCCCACTGGTACGATCTCTCGTGTCTAGTTGCCTCGTTTCATCCCTCTGGCTACCGTGGCCACCGTCCTTTTCCCTCGTCCTATCACTCCCCACTTTTGGACCGTTCATTTTCGTTCTCTCTCGCTTTCTCCACACCACCGCAACCTATCTTCCTCCGCATTTTCAGTCTGTTGCTCTCACTCACTCGTTACACGATCTCTCACGCCTGTATCTGCCGTCTCGTCCCCGGCACCCCTCGATTGGACGACCCTCGGTTTCTCTATCGCGCAGTCTACCCCTACCCACTATCGTGGCATGTTTCGTCTCGTTTCCTCGTTGCCGCGATCTCTCATGCCTGTGCCTCTCTTTTCCGTCCCGTCGTGTTCGAAACAGTCACCGGTTCGCCTATGTTCGGTATCGTTGACGCACCTCTCTCCATCTACCCCCACTTACCAACCGACGCCCCTCCAACGGTGCCAACGTCGCCCCTCCTACGTGCACACCGATCTCGATTCTCCCTCGATTGAGCACGCACACCACGCATCCCCTGTGCTTCTCTTTTCCCTCTTCTCCTCTTTTCTGTGTTCCACGAGCCTGGCGTATCTTCTGATTATCATTTGTTTCTTCCCGTTGACGTTTGTCGCCTTGGATTGTCATGCGTAGCTTTAATCTCTAACGACACGCTCAGTGTGCTGTTCGCAATTGCCTTTTTCTTCAAATGCACGTGGATCTGTTTGTCCTTTTTATTAAAGTCTTTGATTCTTTACCGTGACGAGGCAATTTTAATCGTTCAACAGGTTTGATAAGTTTGTCTCGTAGTCGCGTTTGATTCGCCGCTTCCGCCATCTTTATTTCTTACGCGTTGTAAAATTCAGATATAACGTGGAAAATCTTTGCCAAGATACCGTGATTCCAGCCGAGCACATGTAGTTATCGCTTGTCTTATCTATCGGAGCAAATATCTATCTTCATAGACTTAGACTGCCTCTGTGCTGGGCGTTTCAAGTGCCGCGGAGAGGTGTGTCGTACGTTCGATGCGTATTTCGTTGAAACAATTATTCCGCGTGAAAATAAGAATAAATTTTAACCATTTTGCTTATGAGCCAAAGAACTTTATTAAAGAGATTGGGAATTAGAATTGTTCTTCTTTATTGATTCTATCCGCGTATCGCTTTAAATTACGTTTCGATTAAAATTTTATAAATGGAATAATTTTACAAGTACCCGAGAACTGGAAATGTTTATCGATTAGTGTCATTAACTTTTTAATTTCGTGTAGGTTAGACGATGATAATCACTTTTAAAATAATTTCACACGATTAAATGTAACAATCATCTCTTTTACAATAGTCTACGCTCTAATCAGACGATAAAAAATTCCAGAAGTGAAACACATCGTCCAATTGGGCCATTTTCAATCAGTATTTTATCTATATTTGTCTTATCGTATTTCAATGACGCCAAATGACCTCCCTAACTTGGTTGTATAAATAAGTTAAGCCTTAATCGAAAGGTATAGAACTAATTAATCACGTATTCTGGTAGATCAATAAATAAGCAACATAATTGATGTCAAGTAGGTAATATAAGTAAATGAAAAAACAATAATTCGATAGACCAACGTGCCATTTAATCGATTATAGCACGGTTTAAGATGGTATAGACATCGAGGAAAATTTGTTCGTTACAATTATACGTACTTGTAATTTCTTCGAGGCAATGAAAAATATTTTATGTTTCGTTGCAATATACTCTCCGTTATTTCGATACGTGTTGATCAATGATTATTTAATTTTATCATCAGTGTACGTTACATCGATACAATTTCGTTAAAGTTCGTTATGTCTGTGAGTAATATAAAGCGCAAAGAACATTATAAAAATGATACCATAAATAACTAAAAAAAAAAACGAATCGTTTCGTTCCACTATAAGAATACAGTTAAGATTTTAGATTTTTAACATCTAATTTTTAAAGCAAATTATGTAATCAAAACTGTATTTATTAAATACCTTCATAATAAGCATAAAATAACCAAGTCAAAAATCCAAACGTACTACTTAATTTAACAACAAAACGAAACCTTTTATTCCAATTTTACTTTATAGGAAGATATCGTCTCTGATCTAAACGAACAATGATAACGTTGAAAAACTTAATTTATTTTAGGTATATCTGTTTAATAATACGATCTTGCAATGTAGATGTGGGTAGGTACTCCATGCACTTTAACTACCTGCAATTAATGTTTCTATCAATTATACACTCGTGATAGCTTTTTTCATATATTTAAAGTTTCAGTCTTCTCTGATAATTTTTCTTTTATAATTGTGTGGCATTTTACCTATGCCCTTCAACAAAAGTTAAATACTAGTTCACGAGCAGTGGTTTCGTGTACAATCGTATACATGTCATTTACATGATGTAAATATACAACCTATAGACTTCCTAAACTTTTGTTTTTAATCTTCAAAATATAATGTACAGTTTATAAGTCATCGGACACTTAATAAATTTAGAATAAAGAAACGTTCGTGCTATAGTTTATAAAGTGATCCTACCACTCACTAATTTTTCACGTTATACGAAAACTTAAATTGTACTATCTTTTTAAGATCTTAATTTTTAAAACGAACGCTTACTTCGACAAACCTTTTCTTCAAAACTTACAAGTGTCCGATGACCTACGAACAGGAGTGTAAATAGATACTCTTGATACATTTCTTCGTATAACATACCTACTGATTATCAAAAAAATATAGCATACACTTTTGAAAGCAGTCGAAGGTAAGATCAATACGCTTAAAAACGATATAAGTTCGACGATTCATTGAACCGTAAGTACGCGTTTCGTGACAGATTTGTATCAACAAACACTTTAATGGAGTTAAAAATAATTGTCGAACCTTCCCAGAATTTTTTTAATTATTTATATAAATAGGTCCTTCGGTACACGATATTGTACAGATATTTTCTACCTGATATTTACAAGATTAAAAATATGACACAAGTTAATCCAATGTTAACTCATCCTATTTCTTATCAAACATTCTCAGAGAACTCCAACATCATCCAAATTAACCTTCGCATTAAACTCTATACCAAGATTCCTCCTCCAACCCTTTCGAGCTAAAACGCACCTACCAATCACTACATGAAGAACGAGGCGATACGAACGGTGCAAATCGACGGCATTACGAGCTACACCGTGAAACCGCGATTCAGCGAATTCAATGGATTCCGAGAAGAGCATGAACGGTGCGTGCGCAACGGGCGCACGATCGACGGGAAGAAGGAAGCGTGGCGATCGCGGCGGGAAGATCGCAAAGGGCACGGGGCAGAAGATAAACGCGGCGAATGACAAAGCGGATCATTCGGTGGTCAAAAAAGAAAGAAAGCCTGGGAGACGAGGTTCGAAGCGGCGAGTGGATCCGTGAGGAAAAAGAGGAGGCCAGTTGACGATGAAGCGGCCACCGGTGTAAGTAGGAAGACGCCAAGCAGAAAACGAACAGGAGTACGACGATACGAAGAGCGGGGGAGGATGTAGCGGCAGTACATACGTCAAGCTACGAACAGACCGCCATCCCCGGGATCCCCTAACGCCTCGGGAAAAGTAGAGGAGACAAATGACAAGGTGGCCACGCCTACCGCGTCGTGGCGTGGGCGTCTGGTGCCTGTGTGTGCGTGTGACTTCGACGGTACGGAGTGGGAGCGTCGACGGCGCTGGTGGGATCCGTGATATCCCAGGGACGCGGGGGAAACGTCCAGGGTGTTTCCTGATTTTTGAAGCGACCGACCGAGTTATGGACGTCTCTGCTGCTCCCGTCTGCCGTGAATTAATGGTCGATGTCTGTTAAGAATGCGACCACTAACGGGGAGCCGCCATCACTCGCAGACCATCCGTGGAATTGACTGACACCGATCGAATTTCTTTTTTTTTTTTGTACCATAGATTGAGAGTGTTTTTCGAGTCGAATCTGTTTTTGTTCGTCTACGTGTTCGTACCACTCTGCAGAGCTGAAAAGATTTTCTCTGAAAGAAATGTGGGTTCGATTGGTTGGAATAGAAGGTGCACGCCTTCTTCTCGCGCGCATTTTCTGCTATCGCGTGTTATTTGCCGAAACGGTCACTCGTACTAATCGGATCGCATCAGCAGAGACCAACTGACAATGAGCGAGAGACCCCTTGCCCTTGTGCCGTCTCGGAAGAAATCTTTTCAGCTCTTCGTAGTACGAAGAAGGCTAAAGATTTGATCGGTCAGAGGATGAATGGGATAAACTTGATATGCTGTAGGATTGGTAAAGCAATGTTGTAGTTAATTTGGAAAAATTATGGAAACATTGTTACGGGAAGAAGGACAAATATGTTAGAGTGATAGACGCGCTCAAAGTTGATACCTGCCTTCCACGAGCCTATTGCGTTGATCTATTAAACTAATACCACATACGAACGGCTCGCTATACAGTTAATGCTCGTAATTGCCGTTCGGGTCTGGAAAGTTGGCTGTCGGGACGGCACAGGGGCAAGAAGGGTACTCTGGTCGCTCCGCCTAATC